>CAJINU010000106.1:0-131440 GCA_905178165.1 Amoebophrya sp. A25 | reverse complement strand
ACCACCACAGACACCCACACCACCACAGACACCCACACCACCACAGACACCCACACCACCACAGACACCCACACCACCACAGACACCCACACCACCTCAGACACCCACACCACCACAGACACCCAAACCACAACAGGCACCCACACCACCAAAGACACCCACACCACCACAGGCACCCACACCACCACAGGCACCCACACCACCAAAGACACCCACACCACCACAGACACCCACACCACCACAGACACCCACACCACCACAGACACCCACAGCACCACAGACACCCACACCACCACAGACACCCACAGCACCACAGACACCCACAGCACCACAGACACCCACACCACCACAGACACCCACACCACCACAGACACCCACGCCACCACATACCCACCCCAGGGCCGGCCTTTCTACCCACAGCCCCACCCAATTCCACCCGCGCACTGGTTTGCCTGCCCACAAGCGTACCTGGCGCGCTTGTTCCTAAAGCCTAATGGCATGGCCGGCGACTTGTAATATAAGGAATTTGATGCGAGAACAAATGGCCACGATCTATAAACTATGTCAAGAACAAAGGTTAATAATAATAGGTTAGGTTGTGGATCCTGCACATAGATTATGTCAAGAAAAGGCTAAATTATACTACAAAGGAATGAAGTAACCACAAGAGAAACTAAATTCGCCAAACAAGAAGAAAAAATGACAAGCCTAAAGTTAAAGAGAGATGCTGAAGTCATTTTAATTCATTTTCATAAAATTGGGCGCATTCTTCGCCAGCGCAAGAGGAAAAGGAGGCTTTTGCGGCAAGATTGAAGAAACTCCCACCAAGCTGTTTTTGGCCAGAGAGGGCTGGAGTGCTTCTGCGACTTTCTCTTCAGACACGGCGTTGCGAGACTCGAGCGGTTTAGTCACTTCAACCGAGATCTGTATCAAGAAACCGGTTGCGAAAAAAATTGGATGAAGTGAATGTCAGAAGTGTCCGCCAAAGAAGAGAAGTTAAGAAATAAGTCCGCCACAGAAGGGGAGTTACATGGCTAGTAAAAAAGAGAGATAGTGCAGTTCTACTGATACTTATCGCATAAATATTAATTCTCAAATAAAAGTGTAAGTGAGTGCGAGTACCTTCATCTCTTCCAGTTCCTGACGAAGCTTTTCCTCAGTAGCCGAGATTCCGGCACTAGTCGTTTGTTGAACAAATTCTTTCATCTCCACGCTCTTATCGCTGATCATCTTCTCCATTCGATGAAAGGCTTCAGCACTCTCTCTCTTGGATTGGTAGTTGACCTTGATCACTTCTACTTCAGCTGCGATTTTTTCGTCGAGTGTCGCGTCCACTTGTTCTGCTCTAGTGTTCTCTTTGATCAGTACTAACGCCTTTGACATTAACTCTTCAGCCGCCTCCTGCTTGGCCTGCATCTGTATTAAGAAAAGGATGCGGAGAAAATGAGAAGAAGTGAAAGACAAGAGAGTCCGTCAAAGAAGAGAAGCAAGTAAAGAAGACTAAAGAGAAATTATGCTGCAGTCAATGTCAAAGGCAAATCTATTTTCATATATTTTAAAAGTGAGTGAGTACACTTCAGACGAGATCTGTATCGAGAAAAGGGCTGCGAAATAAAATGGGTGACGTGAATGCCAATAGTGTCCGTCAAAGAAAAGAAGTTATATATAAGGGTACTAAAAAAAAGAGATGTTGCAGTCCTACTGATACTGATTGAGTATTCATTTTCAAATAAAAGTGAGTGAAAGCACCTGCTTCTCCAGTTCAGAAAGAAGCTCTTCCTTCATCTTCTCGCGCGTTTTCACGATTTCGGCAGTCTTTTCTTCAATCTTCTTGTTGTTCTCAATGATCATCTGTTCCATTTTATAATCAGACTTGGATTGGAAGGCTTCCTCCATTTTCGAGATTTTGTCGTCTACTCCAGTCTGGTACGAGTGCAACGCGGAGAGGATTGTTTCATGCATCTGCTTCTCTTTCTCCTCCGTCTGTGAGGAGTACAAATCGATGATGTTTTGTATTTTCTTGTCGACTTCCCGTCCAGTTTCGGCAGTGATTTCGTTGAATTTTTGGGTCAGCTCTGCAGTGTGCCTGTTGTGCTTCTGAGTGAGGTCGTTTACTATTTTTTCGCTAGTCGATCGACCACGAAGATCTGCTTCAATAGTCTGGAGCCTCGAATTCATCTCGTTCATCGCAGTTTCAGCAGCTTTTTTGGTCTGGCAGTTTGACTCGATCTCGCCCCTCGTTTTTTTGATGTCTTGCTCAGCAGCTGCAACTTTGGTCTGGCACTCCTTACCGATCTTATTCGCCGTTTCATCGATTTCAGCCAGCTTTGCGTCTGTCTGCTTGATTTTTTTCGCTACCTTCTCGATGTTCCTCTTCATTGCTGTGCTGATTTCAGGAGCCTCCTTTTTACTCTGGAAATTTTCACTACTGACCTCCTTCGGTCGATCTATACTTTGCGCAGTCGGAAGCGGAAGCGGGTTAAGCCTCATCGAGTTCAGCCTTCCGATCCCGATGGGAATGTTCGTGATCTGCAGTTTTTTTCAAGAATTCATTAGGTTGCGAAAAAAGTTGGATGGTGAATGCCAATAGTGTCCGTCAAAGAAGAGAAGTTAAGAAATAAGTCCGTCCTTACAGAAGAGAAGTTACAAACATGGCTAGTAAAAAAGAGAGATGTTGCAGTCCTACTGATACTTATCGAATAAACATTCATTCTCAAATAAAAGTAAGTGTGAGTACCTTCATCTCTTCCAGTTCCTGACGAAGCTTTTCCTCAGTAGCCGAGATTCCGGCACTAGTCGTTTGTTGAACAAATTCTTTCATCTCCACGCTCTTATCGCTGATCATATCCTCCATTCGAACAGAGGCTTCAGCACTCTCTGTTTTGGATTCGCAGTTGTCCTTGATCACTTCTACTTCAGCTGTGATTTCGCTGTTGAGTGATCGCTGTGTCATCTCTATCTCATCCACTTCTGCTTTGCTGGTCTGTCTGATCACTCCTAATTCCTCTGACATACTCGCTTTTGCCTCATCCTGCTTGGTCTGCATCTGTATTAAGAAAAGGATGCGGAGAAAATGAGAAGAAGTGAAAGACAAGAGAGTCCGTCAAAGAAGAGAAGCAAGTAAAGAAGGCTAAAGAGAAATTATGTTGCAGTCAATGTCAAAGGCAAATCTATTTTCATATATTTTAAAAGTGAGTGAGTACACTTCAGACGAGATCTGTATCGAGAAAAGGGCTGCGAAATAAAATGGGTGACGTGAATGCCAATAGTGTCCGTCAAAGAAAAGAAGTTATATATAAGGGTACTAAAAAAAAGAGATGTTGCAGTCCTACTGATACTGATTGAGTATTCATTTTCAAATAAAAGTGAGTGAAAGCACCTGCTTCTCCAGTTCAGAAAGAAGCTCTTCCTTCATCTTCTCGCGCGTTTTCACGATTTCGGCAGTCTTTTCTTCAATCTTCTTGTTGTTCTCAATGATCATCTGTTCCATTTTATAATCAGACTTGGATTGGAAGGCTTCCTCCATTTTCGAGATTTTGTCGTCTACTCCAGTCTGGTACGAGTGCAACGCGGAGAGGATTGTTTCATGCATCTGCTTCTCTTTCTCCTCCGTCTGTGAGGAGTACAAATCGATGATGTTTTGTATTTTCTTGTCGACTTCCCGTCCAGTTTCGGCAGTGATTTCGTTGAATTTTTGGGTCAGCTCTGCAGTGTGCCTGTTGTGCTTCTGAGTGAGGTCGTTTACTATTTTTTCGCTAGTCGATCGACCACGAAGATCTGCTTCAATAGTCTGGAGCCTCGAATTCATCTCGTTCATCGCAGTTTCAGCAGCTTTTTTGGTCTGGCAGTTTGACTCGATCTCGCCCCTCGTTTTTTTGATGTCTTGCTCAGCAGCTGCAACTTTGGTCTGGCACTCCTTACCGATCTTATTCGCCGTTTCATCGATTTCAGCCAGCTTTGCGTCTGTCTGCTTGATTTTTTTCGCTACCTTCTCGATGTTCCTCTTCATTGCTGTGCTGATTTCAGGAGCCTCCTTTTTACTCTGGAAATTTTCACTACTGACCTCCTTCGGTCGATCTATACTTTGCGCAGTCGGAAGCGGAAGCGGGTTAAGCCTCATCGAGTTCAGCCTTCCGATCCCGATGGGAATGTTCGTGATCTGCAGTTTTTTTCAAGAATTCATTAGGTTGCGAAAAAAGTTGGATGGTGAATGCCAATAGTGTCCGTCAAAGAAGAGAAGTTAAGAAATAAGTCCGTCCTTACAGAAGAGAAGTTACAAACATGGCTAGTAAAAAAGAGAGATGTTGCAGTCCTACTGATACTTATCGAATAAACATTCATTCTCAAATAAAAGTAAGTGTGAGTACCTTCATCTCTTCCAGTTCCTGACGAAGCTTTTCCTCAGTAGCCGAGATTCCGGCACTAGTCGTTTGTTGAACAAATTCTTTCATCTCCACGCTCTTATCGCTGATCATATCCTCCATTCGAACAGAGGCTTCAGCACTCTCTGTTTTGGATTCGCAGTTGTCCTTGATCACTTCTACTTCAGCTGTGATTTCGCTGTTGAGTGATCGCTGTGTCATCTCTATCTCATCCACTTCTGCTTTGCTGGTCTGTCTGATCACTCCTAATTCCTCTGACATACTCGCTTTTGCCTCATCCTGCTTGGTCTGCATCTGTATTAAGAAAAGGATGCGGAGAAAATGAGAAGAAGTGAAAGACAAGAGAGTCCGTCAAAGAAGAGAAGCAAGTAAAGAAGGCTAAAGAGAAATTATGTTGCAGTCAATGTCAAAGGCAAATCTATTTTCATATATTTTAAAAGTGAGTGAGTACACTTCAGACGAGATCTGTATCGAGAAAAGGGCTGCGAAATAAAATGGGTGACGTGAATGCCAATAGTGTCCGTCAAAGAAAAGAAGTTATATATAAGGGTACTAAAAAAAAGAGATGTTGCAGTCCTACTGATACTGATTGAGTATTCATTTTCAAATAAAAGTGAGTGAAAGCACCTGCTTCTCCAGTTCAGAAAGAAGCTCTTCCTTCATCTTCTCGCGCGTTTTCACGATTTCGGCAGTCTTTTCTTCAATCTTCTTGTTGTTCTCAATGATCATCTGTTCCATTTTATAATCAGACTTGGATTGGAAGGCTTCCTCCATTTTCGAGATTTTGTCGTCTACTCCAGTCTGGTACGAGTGCAACGCGGAGAGGATTGTTTCATGCATCTGCTTCTCTTTCTCCTCCGTCTGTGAGGAGTACAAATCGATGATGTTTTGTATTTTCTTGTCGACTTCCCGTCCAGTTTCGGCAGTGATTTCGTTGAATTTTTGGGTCAGCTCTGCAGTGTGCCTGTTGTGCTTCTGAGTGAGGTCGTTTACTATTTTTTCGCTAGTCGATCGACCACGAAGATCTGCTTCAATAGTCTGGAGCCTCGAATTCATCTCGTTCATCGCAGTTTCAGCAGCTTTTTTGGTCTGGCAGTTTGACTCGATCTCGCCCCTCGTTTTTTTGATGTCTTGCTCAGCAGCTGCAACTTTGGTCTGGCACTCCTTACCGATCTTATTCGCCGTTTCATCGATTTCAGCCAGCTTTGCGTCTGTCTGCTTGATTTTTTTCGCTACCTTCTCGATGTTCCTCTTCATTGCTGTGCTGATTTCAGGAGCCTCCTTTTTACTCTGGAAATTTTCACTACTGACCTCCTTCGGTCGATCTATACTTTGCGCAGTCGGAAGCGGAAGCGGGTTAAGCCTCATCGAGTTCAGCCTTCCGATCCCGATGGGAATGTTCGTGATCTGCAGTTTTTTTCAAGAATTCATTAGGTTGCGAAAAAAGTTGGATGGTGAATGCCAATAGTGTCCGTCAAAGAAGAGAAGTTAAGAAATAAGTCCGTCCTTACAGAAGAGAAGTTACAAACATGGCTAGTAAAAAAGAGAGATGTTGCAGTCCTACTGATACTTATCGAATAAACATTCATTCTCAAATAAAAGTAAGTGTGAGTACCTTCATCTCTTCCAGTTCCTGACGAAGCTTTTCCTCAGTAGCCGAGATTCCGGCACTAGTCGTTTGTTGAACAAATTCTTTCATCTCCACGCTCTTATCGCTGATCATATCCTCCATTCGAACAGAGGCTTCAGCACTCTCTGTTTTGGATTCGCAGTTGTCCTTGATCACTTCTACTTCAGCTGTGATTTCGCTGTTGAGTGATCGCTGTGTCATCTCTATCTCATCCACTTCTGCTTTGCTGGTCTGTCTGATCACTCCTAATTCCTCTGACATACTCGCTTTTGCCTCATCCTGCTTGGTCTGCATCTGTATTAAGAAAAGGATGCGGAGAAAATGAGAAGAAGTGAAAGACAAGAGAGTCCGTCAAAGAAGAGAAGCAAGTAAAGAAGGCTAAAGAGAAATTATGTTGCAGTCAATGTCAAAGGCAAATCTATTTTCATATATTATAAAAGTGAGTGAGTACACTTCAGACGAGATCTGTATCGAGAAAAGGGCTGCGAAATAAAATGGGTGACGTGAATATCGCGAGAAAAAACGTTATCATTATCGTTTTTTTGATTTTTTGAGAAAAGCACGACGTGGAGCACTGCGGTCCTGGGGCTCTCCACCTTGCGATGGGCAAGCCGGCCCTCCCTCCACGAGGTGCCGCAGCAGACGCTGCGCTCCTCCTCCCATTGACGCGGCCCTTCAATCATGGCTGGGCATGATGGTACCGCTAAGCCCAGAGGCCGCGGCCTCCGCTTACGCACGCCCATGGGGCACTAGCGTGGCCTGGTCCTGCAAACTTATCCGCAAAAGTAGCCCACCGCGGGCACCAAGCTCGGCGCACTCGGAAAGCAGCCCCGCTGGCAATCGTTGGGGTGATTCTTGGGGGCAAGCAATATGAAACGCCAAGCCGATCGAAGGGAAGCCGCGACGCCACTTCGCTCAAGATCCAAGGAGGCGCGGAGCCGATCGAGAGCCGCAGACGCGCGAGCGGCTGAAGGGGTCAGCTGGAGGGGGTGCTCGAGGGGGGTCCTTGTTTTCAGGGGCCCCATTTGATAAGACTTTTGGCGCCCGACAGATAGGTGATAACGCTTCTGGCGCCCGCCACTCTTCGCCGAAGCCCAAAAACACAAGCTAAATCTTCAGAACCTCGAGGGGCAAGCGGATGACAGGTGGGCGCCTTTTCTGGTTGCTCGTTATCGTTTTTCTGGCGAGTGTTTGGGGGGGTCGGTGGAGGGGGGCGGCGGACCACCTCCGGCCCGGCTAGAGGACCAGAGCGGCCACAGCAGGAAGGGGGCGCCGAGTCGCTAGAGGTCGGAGAAGGTGGGGCGCCAGAGGTGGCGGAGCGGCCGCAAGCGGCAGGGCTGCGGGCCATCCCCTGACACTCGGGCCCCAGATTCGCGAGGGGACAGGGAAACAAGCTACACGCATGCGCGTCTGCCATTGCTGGAAGCGCCTCCCGGAGAGCGCAGCACCACCCAGCAGCCAGAGCAGGGCAGCAGCGCGTGCGGCACCGCTGGTTTGTTGTCTGAGTCATGGGAAGTGCAGCCCACCTACAGACGCGCCAAGAGGAAGCGGCGAATGCTGGCGCCCCTCCATTCTTATGTCCACGCGCACAGCGTCCCACCAATGCTTGGAATTTGCTACCCCAATCTGAAAAAATCAAAAAAACGATAATGATAACGCTTTTGCCTGCGATAGTGAATGCCAATAGTGTCCGTCAAAGAAAAGAAGTTATATATAAGGGTACTAAAAAAAAGAGATGTTGCAGTCCTACTGATACTGATTGAGTATTCATTTTCAAATAAAAGTGAGTGAAAGCACCTGCTTCTCCAGTTCAGAAAGAAGCTCTTCCTTCATCTTCTCGCGCGTTTTCACGATTTCGGCAGTCTTTTCTTCAATCTTCTTGTTGTTCTCAATGATCATCTGTTCCATTTTCGAGATTTTGTCGTCTACTCCAGCCTGGTACGAGTGCAACTTGGAGATGATTTCTTCATACATCTGCTTCTCTTTCTCCTCCGTCTGTGAGGAGTACAAATCGATGATGTTTTGTATTTTCTTGTCGACTTCCCGTCCAGTTTCGGCAGTGATTTCGTTGAATTTTTGGGTCAGCTCTGCAGTGTGCCTGTTGTGCTTCTGAGTGAGGTCGTTTACTATTTTTTCGCTAGTCGATCGACCACGAAGATCTGCTTCAATAGTCTGGAGCCTCGAATTCATCTCGTTCATCGCAGTTTCAGCAGCTTTTTTGGTCTGGCAGTTTGACTCGATCTCGTCCCTCGTTTTTTTGATGTCTTGCTCAGCAGCTGCAACTATGGTCTGGCACTCCTTACGGATCGTATTCACCGCTTCATCGATTCCAGCCTGCTTTGCGTCTGTCTGCTCCTTGTTGTTCGTGTTCCTACTTTCTACTTTGTCTTGGAGTTTGTTCTTGTCCGCATTGGTGGCATGGACCACCGGTGGGACTAGAGCTGGCGCTGGACTAGGAGCATCGCTTCTCGCTTTCGGATCCGCATGCCAAACAAGCGGGTCAGGCTTCGTGCCGCCATTGTGGAGCCTGCGCTCTGGCTTTCCGGAGCTGATGAAGCTGCTCGCAAGCGTCTGCGCGCTTTCCACAGTTTCTGATGATCAGATGAGCATTTTTGCCACATGAGAGATATGTAATGGGGATGTGGAGGGAGCTCGTTAACAAAACGAGACCAAGAGAGTCTTCTAATACTAATACATACAGAGGTACTAAAGCAGCTGCTACTTCTACTACACCCTTGGCGCATGTACATGAAGGGCGATGGTTCAACTCTCTGAAGTGAAACACCGCCCACGTGCCCCCGGCACGTGTACACGCCGAGGCACGACGGGAGGGTCTTGCAAATTCTACGAGCTACACTATAAACCTACACACGGCCTACCGGCGTGCTACGAGTCAATATGTGGAGAAAGAGTACAAGCTGCTACGTTTTACATACTCGAAAAACTGAAATAAGCGGGGGAGTTGGCAAAGAAAATAAAACTACGAACGGTCTGCCATCGCTATCTATGCGCTCACCATTCTTCTGGCATTGAAACAGCCAGCCAGCCCGAGCGCAGGCCGCGCACAGCGGGCAGGGGTAAGCCCTAGCCAGCCTCCAACCACAGAGGAGAAAATGGGCGGGACAAATCCCCCGCGGCCAGCCGGTCTGCGACTCCCACGCAAGCGGCGCCCGACGATGCAGCGGGCGCCCAGCCGCGCGCAGGCCTGTCGCCCGGTGCCCTTGCTTCGGTTTGCCAAGCCGCTTCCCATTCCCTCACTATGCCGGGCGGCTGACGCCGGTCACAACGTGTGCCAGCCCCTCAGAAGCCCCGAGTACCAAGACCAGCAGCGAAAAAGTGGCCAAAGAAAACGGAAGAGCAAGCCCTACCCAGCAACCTACAGCGAGGGGCGCGTCAGATTGAGACGAACAACACCCCAGCCAACCTCCAGTCCAGAACGCAAACACACACAACAAGTCAGCCGCAAGCATCTCTACCCCACCCATTCTGCGCCGCCTCATGTCTCTGCGATGCACAGCCACGAAAATGCCAGCGACAGAGCGAGACTACCTAGCAGACAGCAGTAGAGAGAGAAAGAACCAACAAGCCCCAGAACGAGCACGGACGCACGAGCCCGAGCAAAAGGCCTGACCGACTGCGGGAAAGGCATACCAACACACACCCACCACACCAGACCACCTGAGGAGCCGACAGAAACCTCCCACGCAATGCGACGAAGGGGAGCGAGCCTCAGGGCCACCCTGTAAGCCAGCACGCTGCGCACACTTTTGGGACAAGAGCGAAAGGGCCAGGGCGTGGCGCATGAAAGGATGCGAATCACATTAGAAAAGGGGCCCGAAGAAAAGCACGGAACAAAACGGCGCGCCTTTCCGTAAGTCCACAACGCCTCCCGCAGGGGTGGATGGGGCTCCCCCGTCCGGGCCAAAAGGGACTTGGGCTGCGGAGCGCGGAGTGGAACTCCAGAAAGACGCACCCCCTTGCTTGTTGCTTTTCCTTGGGTCCCGTTTTTAAATTTAATGCGCTTCGCATCCATGCAGCGAGTAGGCCTCGCCTTTTTCGCCTTTGCCTCCAAACACGCCCGACGCCAACCCACACAAGAAGCACCCGCGCCTTTTTTTCAGGGGAGAGAGTGGGCCAGGCCAATACAACATGCTGGAAATAACCAAAGAACAGCATCGAGGCAAAAGACGAGAGCCCAGAAAATAAAAGAAAAACCGACGACGCACACGCCGAAGCGGCCTAGGGGGCGCCACGACATGAACCAGCCCAAGCAACGCCCTACACTGGAAAAAACGAAACAACCAAGCAGAAGGCAGCACGAAGGACCACCGAACAGACAACAGGCCCAGCAACGTCGCACACCCACACTGCCGCCCCACGAAATGCAGGAGGACAACGCGCAAAGCGAACAAGCAGCGGAGCTACCTCAGCGAACCACCCGAGCAGCCGGGAAAACGAGCCATGCCACACGCCTGCAGGGCGGGGGTGAAGCAAAGGGGAAAGACGACCTCCACCCAGGAGGCGCGGCGACAACCGCGGCGCGCACGGCTTCTAAGGGCCAAGGCAGCTGGGAACACCTACCACACCCACCCACCCACACACACACGCACAGACTGATAAGAAAGCCAGAAGCGTAACGGAAGCCACCGCATGCACCTGAAGCCTGAAAGTAATTGAAATGGCTTGGCCCGTTTTTCTCGGGCCTGCCACTTCTTTCTCATGTAGTATCTGTATAGCATTGACCTTTCTCTCTTCAGTGATTGACTTCGCTCAGAGTTGCCCCGTCACTCGTTGCCCGGTGCTCTTATTTCTACCGCTGAGCCTGTAGCTGTACCAAGAAAGGCACGCCATTACTGCTAACCTTTTCCCGGTAAGTCTCGCGGGACTTCTTCTGCTCTCAGATCATTCGTCGGCTGCTATCGCTTGGGACAAGTCATAGTATATCCATGCTTATTATCAGGATCCTCCCAAAAGAGTGCCGATGGCTAGACTTTATCGAAAGAGCACACAGAGCCTAGCTTTTTCCTTGTGTTTCGGTCGCAGCAGTCATTTAGTTTACACCAGAAGACACCGATAGCGTTTACGTTTAGCCTTCGCGCGATTGCGTCAGTAGAGGTGAGCGCCAACATTAGAAGCGTAACAGTTTTAGCTTTGTATTAGCCAAGTCTCCCGATCAGCGTCAGCAACTTGGTCTATCCTTTACCAGAGCACACAGCAAGAACAACGTCGGACAACGAAGTCGAGCACGACACTCACGGCCGTCGGAGGGCAGAGACGGCGCTGCGCTCTGCAGCCACCGGAAGAGGACTGCGCCAGCGGTCCCTCTCGGTAGATCTAGCACAACACCGGGCAGCCCCGTCCAGGACCAATGAAGAAATAGCTGAGCGAATGCGCACGAAGAGCCAAAGTCTTGCAGAGAGGCAGCCGCCTGATGGTGATGCTGATGACACAGCTGCGGATGGAGTGGCAAGGACGACCAAACAGCGGAAGCCATTTCAAAAGAAAAGCGCGCTGAAGCAAGAGCCTGGCCGGCTAGTGTCCACCTCGATGCTACGCTTCAAAACCAGCTGCCTCGCTGGTAGTGAGAAAAGCGATGGGGCGACAGGTCGCAAGCGGAGTAAGAGCATCAAGATCAAGCAAGAAAGATCGCAGACAACTCCTGCTGCATGGATGAGCATCGCCGTCATCTACAACGTTCGCGCTCGCCGGAAGATCAAGAGTGCCGAAGACTCAAGCACACCAGCAGAATCTAAGTGCGCAGCGCGATAACATGCTGAAAGCTGTTAAGAAACAAGCACCAAAGAGAAACAAGAGCGCGAACTCCCTATGTCCGTTCATGGTGATAGCAAGTTCGCAACACCAAGCACAGCAGCAGCGCCACGGGCTGAATCCTAACGGCCTTAGATTTTCTATGCAGCTGGGTCCTCCTGCTGCTGCCTCTTTCAGCGCCAGTCCCGGCGGGTCGCATAGGATAGCACTGGTGGCGGTTCGACGTCAGGCGCAAGCGCACGCGGTGCGTCACGGCGGGAGCAGATGGAAGCGAGTAAGAGTCGCCAGCGAACTAGGTCTGTACTTTCGTGGCAAGCGGCACCACTTCGAAAGTTCTGAGCTGCTTCAGATCGATCGGGCAGCGCGATTAGCTGTTCGCGGTGAATTCCTCCGAGAAACTGCAGGCAAGCTGGCACGTGTGCACTTCGAAGCCGATGGCACGAGTGCCCATGTCAAGAATATGGAAGGGGCTGAGCAGTCTCAGAAGAGCAATAGACCCCGGCGGAGTGGATGAAGGAAGCCCATCAGAAAACCCGCCAGAAGTCTCTGGGATTTCTTTAGGGAGTCTTTTTTTGTAGTGGGGTTTTGTTTGTTTCTTTATTCTGTCCAATCGACAAACTGCCCGACGCCATCGACTTCACCGCGAAGCGCAGGCGCCAAGGCAGGTCCGAAGCAAAGGCAGCACCGTGGGAAAGGTGGGGCAGGTGCTGCCTGTTTCTCTTTGTGTTCTGTGCTTGCTCCTGCTACAGCGGGGCGTCGCGCTTCAATCGAACTCGCCTGGTCCATCGTCTTCTGCTCGGTGTTGCGGTGATCTGCGGCAAGATGTGGCAGCGGAAGCACATGAACACCCGGCGCCATGAGTGAGAGAAGAATCAGAGAGAAAAGCAAGAGAGCAGCTTGGGGCAGCACAGAGTAGAAAGAAAAGAGAGCCACGCAAACAGAGAGCAAAAGCAAATGGGCTCGCGTTTTTGTTTATGTGGTGCGCAGTTGCACGCTTGACAAATCGCGCGGCAACGCGGAAAAGTGATGGCATCGCTTAGCACATTGGGCCACTCTGTGTCTGTGGAGGCTCCTCCTGGATTCCACGCAGGCAAGCTCTGTAGTATAGATGTCACAAGCTAGCGCAGGGGTGACGACATCCCTGCGCTGCTGTTAAGTTTATTAAGTCACTTCGGGCTGTCGCGTGTAAGTATAAGGTCTAGACTTAGAAAACAAGACCGCTAGGCCCTGAGATACTGGCAAAGTGCATGACTTTTAGGAAAAAGGAAAGAAGAAGGAGGAGGGGAATACTGCAGAGGCGAGAACGAATAAACTTACCCGCTACTTTCTGGAAGCGGCCAACGATTGGCAGCAAGAACGTGGGCCCGAACTGCAGGGAATACTTAGAGAAGTGCGCTGCTTTGTTGACGACAAGCGTCGCGCGTGAAAGTATCGCCAAAGGGCTGCACGCGTCAAAGCAGGGCCCCTTCGTACGAATCAACTGAAAAGAACCCAGGCGGCGCGACCTGACTGCACGCGACGCGCGTGAGAGATATCTACGCGCCGCGTCTTCAGTCAGTCACACTCACAGTAGCCACGCAAAAGCCGAAGCCCCAGCAGTGTCTATACTGCTGAAAAAGTTGAAGGCTGCTACTCAGCAGAAGGAAGGCCACTACGTTTAGAACCAGACGGGTCTGGTGCTGCTGCAGACAGTTGCCGCGTGCGACATCTTTGAAGAAGTAAGCTGCAAACCCTTGCGCGCAAGATAATTCGCACCAGATTGAGACAACGCACCCGCTCGA
The DNA here is from genome assembly GCA_905178165.1 of Amoebophrya sp. A25. NCBI lineage: Eukaryota > Dinophyceae > Syndiniales > Amoebophryaceae > Amoebophrya > Amoebophrya sp. A25. The sequence continues at coordinate 117,878 of CAJINU010000106.1, read as the reverse complement.
AAATTTTGACCAGTATACGCGAGAGGCCCAGCCTAGCTCTTGCCACTGTGTTGCTTGTCCAATGCAGTGAAAAGGAAAACCTTGACGAGCCTGCTGGCGCCAATAATTGGAACAACCTTGGAGGCCGAGCGAATCAGAAAAACAAAAACAGCGACCGCCCCACGATCGAGCGAGAACCTGCGAAAGCGCCTCACACAGAGGGAACACGTAAGGGAGGGGACTTGGCTAGAGAATTAAAAGAGAGCAAACTCATAGCACGTACGGACTACCTGGATTCGATAAGCCAGCACTTTGGCCGGCTCCTTGCGCCAAACGCATTGAGAAAGTAGCGGGCTGCGCTGTTTCAGATATTGGCGAAACCGTCGCGGGGAAGCTTGTCCATGCTTCTCCACGATACAAAAACCGCGCAACGGGGTATCCTGAAGGGGGGCCAAAGTGCTGCGCGTGCACTGCTGCAAGGCTTCTGCCTTCTACCGTAACGCAAGCGCTGCGCTTATCGCTTTGAGCTCGTGGCCGTGGCTTATTGAATCCCGCAGCAGCTAAGGCAGTAGCATAGTCCAAAGCGAGCGACTTGCTTGGTTCCACTGGTTTTAGGATTGCTATCAGCGAAGCGAGCGCCTAAGAAGCACGACCTCGCTGGCCCGCGAGTTAGGAGTAGGTCGCTGCGGTGGGAATCCTATGCGTTAACACTGACGAAGCAGCAAAAGTCTCGGGGCGTTGTGGTTGATGGTAGCACAGTAGTGCCCATTTTCCAAAGTGTTCCCGTGCTTCATGCTCATGCGTGGATAGTGCTCGCGCCCGTGAAAATCATCCCAACCGCATTGCTGGGCTGGTGTTTTGTTTTCTTTGGTTTCCAATTCCAGAAAGAAACTGGCCGCAGGTGTCTCCGTCGTCGTTCCCGTTCAGCTGGCGCCGGCGCATGTGCGGCATCTTTTGCCCCGGAAAAAGCACGCCGATGGCATGGCTTGCAGCAATGCAAAGACATGACAAGAAAGCAGAAGAAAACGCGCAGCGCTTGAATTCTATGCATAGAAAGAGAGCAAAAGAGAGGCCAAGCCTGACCCCGATGGAATAACAATGAAGCGCGCAACCCTAACGCACTCTGTGCTTTTGTTTTGCTTTTTTGTCCGGTTTAGCTCCTCTCATGTCGCGCGCAGTGCATCGGCTGAACCGTCGATACCGATGGCGTCGCTTGCAAAAAATGCAAGGAAGAGAACACGCGCACAAAAATGCGAGACGCGTTAGCCAGATAATGCAAACGCCGCGCGCTGATGTGGGGCGGCTTCTCCTTTGATTGTGCCTGCCTGCAGCCCTATTTGGCGTCGTGCCATTTGGGTGCTTCGTTCTGGCGTTTCTTTTATGCATATGGCATGCGTGCGGTATGCTGTGGACTGGTTAAGCTGATAGCCCACCGGTACGCCGTGGCTTTGTTGTGGAGTTCGTGTTGATCTTGATCCCCAACCGTGTGCGAAGTTCGTCACAACTGTGGCGCCATTCTGGGCCCGTGTGGGGGCTCTTCATGCAATTCGTAAAAGATAACGCCCGCAGTGATTTGCTGGCGCTCTTTCTAATATATCACCGAGCGAGGCACTCGCTTACTGTTCCCGTACGTATTACCTGCGTGCTTTTTCTATATTGCTCGAAGGCCTCCACTTGGATGGATGGAAAATGAGAGCCACCAACCCGACTGCCGCGCTTTGATTCTCGAACTTGATCGGCTTGCTTTTATTTTACTGAAGTGATGCCCTCCCTGCGTTCTAAAGTCGGAAACTGATGAGGGTGCGCCTGTCGTTGGCGTTCGAAAGCGATGCGAGCCACAGTGTGGAAGTTATATCCATAACAAGCTACTTCGCTTCCATGGCCATCATTTTTTTGACAGCCTTCCCCGGTGTTTTGGCAGATTTCTTCGGTACTTTGGCAGCCTTCGTCGCTGCTTTCGGTTGCTTTGTGTTTTTTTTCATTGGGTTGCCCACTTTCGCCATTTGCTTCAAAGGGGCAAGCCTTTCCCCAACGCCTTTAGCCTTCACGGCTTTGCTCGTGCTAGCGCTTTTAATTGTCGTGGTAGGTAGCCTTAGGCGATTCGCTGGCTGCGAAGCTGGTTTGTTCTTGTTCCTTGCTTGAGTGCTTCCGCGTCGGTGTTGGTATCGAAAGGGGCTGCTGGGCATGGAAATGCGGAGGGGTATGAATGTGACGAATTCCCTTCAAGCTTTTCGGTTACGTATGGGGTAGCTTCTCACGCAAAGACTTCGACACTTACCAGCAGCAGCCGCGTGAGCTCGCTGGGAGCTCTGACGAAGAAGGCGCAGAGGGGTCAGAAGTAGGCAAATCCTTGGGGTGCTGCGTAGGGGCTTGGGGTGGTTGGTACGCAGCAGCGCCAAGCTTTTCACTTTCATACTCCTCCAAAAAATCGCGGCGGAGCACGTCCGGCACCGTGAGCAAATCAGTACGGACTTGCGATCTATTTTCGCCCATACTGCGCACGAGTTTCAGCGCAGAGGCATCGCCACCCCTGTGGATGGTGGCTGACGTCACGCACTCCTTGGCGGGTGCTGCGGCTACCAACTGCGCCAGCAGATCATAGACCTGAAAGAGGGAGAGCCTTAGAGGGCTGAGCCATGGAAACTGGAAGCGTTTCGAGAAAGAAACACGACGCAGAGACGCAGAGCGCAGACGAAACCTAACGAATGCGCCAGCTTTAGTTTCTTGATAAGATAGAAGCGCTTTTTTTTTTTTTTTCTGTTTCCTATGAAAAAAAAGGCAGAACGCAACGCCGTAAGCAACAGCGTGCGCATTCTAGACCATCAGCAGAGTAAATGTCTTGCGTCGCTCTACGCCTTAGGTGCAACGCCCAAAAAAGCAGAAACGAGGCCAGTTGTGGACGAAGTGCCGACGGATCGAAAACAGAGAGAAAGCTAACAAAAAGACGGCGATCAGATGTGTCGACTCGCTTCTTCGTCCTCTACGCTCTTGGCCTAGCTTCGTCTCAAGCATAAAAGAATCATCGTCGTGAGTCCGTCTTTCGTCCGTCTTTATGCTCAAAAAAAAGCCAGACTCTCGGGCAAAGAATGCAGAATTTCTCGAAGCTCACAACTCGGTGTAGCTTATACGAGATGCTACGGATAGCAGTAGTCTCGTACTAGAGGAGAACAGGGGGAAGCAAGTTAGTAAAGAAACCAAGACAGAGGAGGCTCGCGCACGTAAGTATATGCAAAGCGGCAACGCGTATCAGCCTGCTGCTGAGTGCTGAACTACCGCGGAGGCTGTAGATAAAGGCAAAAGGATGCAGCTCTTACGGGTTCGGCGATGGGGCGCGCCATGCGTGAAGGCGGTGGCCGTAATGCGGATGGTCTTTCTTCTGTTTATGGTATGCACAATTGAAAACGCTGCCGCTTTTGTAGCAGGTGGCGGCAATGGGTCTTCTTCGTCTTCAGTAGTTCCAGGCACCGATATGCTGAAAGATATAGAAGCTGATAGTTACTCCACTGCGAAAACACACTAGAAGCACGAAGGCTATGGAAGTTGGGGCCACTTGTTGCGGACGCGGGGAAAATAGTGGCGAACGAGATAGCACCGCGGGCGCAGTTTGATGCTGTGCAGCTGCAGAGGCGATTTGAAACAGACGGCACAACAACCACGCAAACGCATTGCGAAAACTCCGTGACGGGGCGCATTCGCGTGCATGCCCATCAAATGTTAGCGCTCGCTTCTGTGCGCTTCAAACTAGGAGGAGTGGACGGCGCTGGCTTTTGGTACCTCCCAGCTCATGCCGTGACGTGTCCGAATTCGGCGAACTACGGGGAGGCGAAACGCAATAAGGAGAGCGCTTCCCGAGGTTATAGCGAATCTTTCGAGGTGGCTGGTCAGCTGTGGAGTGCGTATAATCCTCGCGAGCTTCTTAACGCGTTTCCGGAAAGCACGGCCAAAATTTGGGCACCGAGTTCAAACTCAGGCGGCAGCACGCTGAGCGCCTTGCTTTACCTCGGTGGGCTCTTTCTGGCGGGTCCTTGGTTGCGCAAAAGCGTGACACTTTGGCCAGACAGGTGCGACGTATCCTGTCCGTATGTGGACTGGATCCCAAAGCCTGGCAAAAGAGGACTTATCTCCAAGCATTTTGTCACTGCCTGCCTTTCGTCATTATTTGTCCTCAGTTAAGATAGTGCCCCTGCTTCGCAGTAAAACTGCGAGCCGTTTTGTTTCGTATTCGTGTGCTGATATAGCTTGAGAGAATGAGAAGGCGACAGTAGTCGCGATTCATTAGGTTGCTTTCGTCGTTTTTCGTCGCGTTTGTTGACAGAGAGACTAGGCAGCTCAGATCGGTTTGATGAGGTAGCTTCTCTTTTGTATGTGAGTCCCAACGGGAGGCCCGCGCCAAGTTTTGACGGGTTCCACCACTAGAATCAGCGCGGAAAAGCGCGCGCGCGCCACCACAGACCAGACCACAGGGGGGCACCGTCCGCGCCCGGCCCCAAGCCATATAACCACTAACGCAAGAGCTCTGCTAAATTTCTTAGCAAGCACGCCACACCCCGCAAGCCCCCCACGCTTAGCAAGCAAGCAAGCTACGCCCAACAAGGCAGCTACGCTGAGCACGCGAGCAGCGACTGGCAGGCTAGCCAAGCCTCGCAGGCAGACTGCTCTCAGCCAGCAAGATGGGGCCAGGCTTAACAAGCAAGCCACGCCGAGCAGGCGAGCAAGCTACGCCAAGCTAGCAGGTGGGCTATGCGTAGCTGGCAAGCTATGCGCAGCAGGCACGGCCCAGGCCGGCGCAACACCTACGGCCAAAATGCTTAGCAGAAGCAAGACCACGCAGAAGATGCATGCAAAACCACGGAAATTTTACGGCGTGAGGTATATACATCCAGCCCGTACACCTTTCCCACGCTTTAGACTTCTGCACATCTCAAACGTATGGAATTCCGCAAACCCCTCACAAATCTCCACGGTGTAAATACATCCCAGGGGCACACCTCTCCCATGATTTACGGGCACGGTATGCGCCTCGAGGTATAGGCCGCAGCCGTATACATCTAGCCCGTACATCTTTGCCATGATTTCCGTACATCTAAAACCGTGAGACTACTCCTGTTTAGGCCTAAGGTTAGGCTTTGACCTGAAGCGTAGATAGTTATAAAGAGTATGAATGTATAAGCGTCGGGAGTGGGTTGAAGAAGTAAGATAGTGAAAATGAAGCGTAGCGCTTACTCTTAATCTTATCGGCTGAAGATGAAATAAAAAGAGAGTCACTTGTATTGGAAGGTAGCCAGTCACAATGACGATCATTAGCCGTGGCTGAGTGGGTTCCCTTGCTCCCCTTTAAAGTTCCCGCAATATTACTTACGTGGAATCCATATCCAATCAGCATATAACCCCACGACATGAGATCATGACCGACCAAGTCCTCGTGTCCCAGCCCTACCCGTCTTCAGTATGAGTGTTGAAGTCTAAGCGTAAGCTACTACTACTAGGACTGGTACCTCCAAGTGCAAGAGTTAGAGTTTTCAGCGATTCATTTCCTACGATGAAAGTCATACTCTCCATGATAGACATAAACAGTAGGAGTCTATGATTGAAGGTAAACAAGAAGGTAAACAAGGGAAAGTATGCATCTTGACGGAGTCACCGCGAACTGCGAAGGAAATGAATTATATCTATCGACGATTATACGTGGAGCCATAAAGACAGCAGCGGTTTCGGGTTAAACGGGTCCGGTAAAAACCAGCACTGGTGACCCACGATGAGTTAGAAGTTGGCCTTGACCCATCTATCCCGCATATCTACGCAGACTTTCCTAGTTGAAGAAGCCTTAAGCCAGAGCAGTAGCTATGCTCCTCATGATAGAGAAGCGAATGCCTTTTTTTTTCGTTACCTGGGTCAACAGTTCCCGCCTACCTTGCGCTTGCGAGAAGCCTGATTCATTCACTCATTCAATTTTCCACTTTCCAACTCTTAAAACAAGACGAGGATGATGACGAAGGAAAACCCAACGACTTTGAGCTTCTTTGTGCGAGCGAATGCGCCACGCATCTCCTCCTTCAGTCGGCGAGCATGAAAGAATAGCAATGGACGAACTGGGTTCATACTAAAGTAGACACGATGTATGAAGTACTTCTTCTTCTGGAGTAGTACTTACTCAGTTCTTGTAAGCGACGGCGGGATAGAAAAAAAACTTAGATTAGTAGACGAGCCACGAGTTCACTCTACAAGACACCAAGATGAAGACATCTTTGAAAGTAACAACTAACTGGCACCAGTTCCAGTTGTAAAGATACACAGAAAACCATCAAGCAATCATAAGTAATGCACAACTTCAAGCTTTTAGAAACAAGTTGTGTCTTCATCTGCTAGCATGAAGTTCTTCATCATCTCCCTACTAGATTGATAGCATCTATTATCTTTTACCTATCACACTAGGTGTCTTTTCAGGTCAAACTGATCTGTATGATGATCGTGGTGCACCTAGAAAGACTTCAAGCGCAACTCCTTGTACTTCTCAAGGTGGATGAAGAACTATTGTCGCGGTACATCTAACCTCCTAGGAAGAATCTAACCTCCTAAGAAGAATGGGAACCCAAGGCAATTAATATAAGCAAATGTAAATGTGTGAAATCTAGTCGTTGAAGGTGATTAATCAATATGAATGATGACAGACTAGAGCAAGGATAAAGCAAAAAGATGGTTGACATCAGCATCATTGTAGTTCTCAATGAGTAGCATCGCAGTTCTCATGATTGACTTGTAGTCTCCATAAGTGAAGCCCCAGATGCCGTTCGCTGCTCCATCTTGACCTATCCCCATGCCTTGCCCAATCCCCATCCGTTCTGCTGCGCGTTTGAGCAAGGTTTGCCTGTCGTCATCTCCCTTCTTAAAGCTGTGACCTTGGCGATCAACATGGTGTCCCGTATCCTTATACCTAGCATATGTCTTGGTATAGGTGTTCATCATCATTATTATGATCCTGGTGTCCCGTTTAGTACCTGTTTTACTAGCCTAATAGGATAACTTCGCTGGTGCCCAGATTGCTAATAAATATAGAAGGAAGGTCGCGCGGGATCTGGATGTAATCTTGTCCACGACCTTAGATGCTTCCTAGTCAAGATACCACCTGAGATTTTCAAGAAGTCTTAAATGTCACCATTCTTGCGATTGATCCTTTACGTTTACATTTAGGGGGGTCAGGTCGTTGCCTTCTTTCATCTTGGGATTGACTTTTAGTCTTTTTTTCTTCATTGTGGGGCAAACGTCTTAGATGATATATTGTTGTAGGGAAGTCATATTATGAGTGTCATAATGTCATCGTTCGGCGATGATCCCTGCCGTCCGCGCTGAACATGAAAGAGGAGAAGTCTAGGGTAACAAAGTCGGAGGTAGACAACATGAAAGAGAATAACAACTTACAAATAGGAATAAAAATAAGATATTAGCGGCATCCACAGGATGTCCGCCGTAATTTGTTACAATAAGCAAACAATCTAATATAAGGAAAATATGAATAAGCTTCGAAGCAGAAAACTCAGCGCTTGAACATGACGTAGATGCACACCTATCAAAAGAGCTGAAGGAGGAATCCACGTGAATAGGGGTCCTTCCATAATCTAAAGAGCCAGGAGTTATCAGCCGCCCTTCTTCGTCAGGCACGTCCTTGTTCGTCAGCGCAAAGTTCTGCTTTTGCTCTGCCATCCTTCTCACTTGTGTGGTGTTCTGTAACTCGAAAAAAATGTCAAGTAGTTGTCCAAAAGAAGCGCGTGAATGTGTCAAGTTCTTCAAAGTCGGCTCGTCTTGGAAGAGAGTGGCAGGATGATCAATGTCGGCTCGGCGTCGTGGAAGAAAGTTTGAACAAGATGTTGATGCTCAAGACTGCCTCAGTCTTCAAGGTCGCCAACTTTCTTACGAGAGCACGGAATAAGCACCAACCCAGCGAGCATAAAGTGTGTTTTCCTATTAAACCATTACAATTTTTTCTAGAGTTTGAAACTGAATGTAATAGGAGCTACCTTTTAGGGAGCTAACTAGCTACTTAGTTGGTAACGTCACAGGACTCGCCCTCGCGACCATTCGAAGGGATCTCTCACAGCATAGTTAGTTTTAGTTCGTTAGTTAGTTATTTACTTAGTGAGTGAGTTAGTTAGTCACTTAGTTAGTTAGCTAGTTAGTTAGTCAGTTAGTAGTTGATTGTTAGTTAGTTAGTTAGTTAGTTAGTTAGTTAGTTAGTTAGTTAGTTAGTTAGTTAGTCAGTTAGTTAGTTAGTTAGTTAGGTAGTCAGTTAGTTAGTTAGTTAGTTAGTTTTAGTTAGTTATTTAGTTAGTTCGACGTTAGTTACTGGTTAAAAAACAACTAACGGTAACAGTATCAAATAAGCAACAATGTTAAATATGTAACAATATCAAAAAATAATAGAGCAGTTTATAGGGGTGCCAGATCCGGGATGGGATGGATCGGATGGAACGGATGGACTTTCCACAATTTCAAGTAGGATCGGAATAATCAGGGGGGTCCATCCGATCCATCCAAGTCCATCCTACATCCGTTCTATAAACTACGCTAAAATAAGTAGCCATCTTGGCTCAAGTGAAGGCCAGGCCTAGACTTAGAGTTATTGCTAGAGGGTCAGATAAGGGCCAGATCCAGCACAGTAGTCCTATTTCTCGCGCTGTGTGCTAGTTTGGTGAACCGACACCCCGGAGCGAGCGAGCGGGCGCACATAGCGCGGGGGCCGAGCACCTCGCTGAAGCAAGCACAGGCTTCGGCCGCCTTAGATGAGAAGACCTCCAAGGCAGTTGGACGACGCGCGGCGCCTAGACTAGGCGGATCCTAAATCACATGGCCATTAGCGTAAAATACTTAAGTAGCTAATTAAGCGTAATACTTCTTGGATCTCTCCTAGTGTTGGAACACCCGAACACGCCCAAGCGCACTATGAGGCTCTTGAGAGCAAATGGAATGACTATCGTTGCAATGTAACAGTAACAGAAAGACGATCAGAACAGACGCGCCGAATGATCCCTGACTGTTTAAAGCCCTGAAATGGTATCGAAATGGGTTCGATGTCATTGGGATATCATGAAGGGTCATAGTGCAGTTAAAGATCTGGGAGATCTTGCTGCTAATTCATGTTGGAACTCGTTGAGTTCAAATGATGACCATGCGAGGGACTAACATGAGTTCAAGACAAGGAACGGCATTGATCATGATCAAGGTGACGAGTGAGAGCAGTCATTTGGCATTGAATTTGAAAGCAGGTTCATCCATTGGATCTTGAGCCAGTAATGACCATTGACCAACGCGAACGCCCCTCCTCAGTCGCTAGGTGAGGAAATGACAAAAGTCACAACCGGTCTGGTGTTGCCTGCTCTGACCCAGAACCATCGCTATTCGCTGTATAGCCACTGACGTCACCTTTGACCAACGACCTAACACCCTAAGAAGATAGAATAGGTAAGCACCGCCAAAGAGGCAGAACTTGAACCAGACTCGTCACCTTCTTCTTCCGAGTCACTATCATCTTCAACATGGTTGCGGCTAAGTGCTGGATTCTCTATGTGATGCAATAATAATCTGCGTTGAGTGGATGAGCATGATAGTTTCGTTAGTCCATCAGCTTGCATCAGGTGAGTAGGACAGAAAGCGACTTTCTCAGCTGCATCCCTAACCCTTAAGTAACGTAATGCATAGTGTCTACTCTTCGGCTTCGCATCTTCCCTCTTTGCTGTCGAGATTGCAGACTGGTTGTCTATCCACAATAAATATGGCATCGTCGAGGGATGGCGATATACCAAACCGCGTTTCCACTAGTTGAGTGGGTAAGGGATTGAAGAAATCTGCAAAATCATGCAGCTCGCTCATGACAATAGTGTCCGACGCGGCTACATACTCTGACTCTGCAGCTGAACACGCACGCACGGTTTGGGTATAGCGTTTCCAACAGATTGGAGCACCCCGATGGTACATAATCGAACCACTGGTCGAGCGCATGCTCTTTATGCAGTTTGCGAATCCTGCATCTGAGAGCCAGTTAGTATACGGTAGCTGTCTTCCTTCTGGTAGGAGCTTCTTGGAAATTTTGTTTGGATTCTTCCTCACTTTCTGGAGAGTAATAGAGTCCTTGGCCCTTTGTCGTAGCTAGATACTTTAATACTTTTCTACAGGCTTTCGCAATTCTTTCAGTAACGGGCTCACTGACATACCGAGCCAATGTCGCCACAGGGACGCAAATATCTGGCCTTGCGGTTGTCGATATCCAAAGCAGTGCGCCAACAATCTCACGCAATGGAAACCCGGCTGCTAGCTTAAGCCCCTCCTCAAGCAAAGCAGACGCGTCGAAATTTGGAGACCGCACCGGTTTTGCTTACCTAGTGCCATTTTATACTTCTGTAAAGTCTTCCCTATGTACACACTCGAACTCGTCAAGGTTTTCACTGAACGCGCTTCCCGACAATAGTGCACAATCGCACCAAGAAAGTCGAACTCTAGCCATTCGAAACTCGTGTGAGAATTGGCTCGCTTTGCCATCTCGATAGGTCGGCCAGGGGCGCGACTATAGATCCGGTCGAGCTCGGACCGTAACTCTTGATAGTCAGGTCCAGTAGCTAAGTTATCATCAGCATGGACTGACATCTTCGTATAATTTCCTGGGTGCGTTTTGCTCTTTTTCCGCCACAATCCTGGAGCAGAAGGACACGGCTCCCATCCGAGTTCGGACAATAGCACGCAATACTTCTTGAACCAGGCTCGTGGCGCGTCCTTGAGCCCATATGGAGCTTTCTTAAGCTTGACGATATCCGCTCCATGCTTCTCCGCCCACACTGGTGGAAGACGGCAGAAGACGCCGCGATCGAGTTCAGCATTAAGGAACGCAGAATCAAGGTCGAAGGGGATGACGAAGTCAGAATCCGTCGCAACTGAAACGAATAAAAGTCTAATCGCAACGTGTGACACTACAGGGGCGTAGGTGTCGATATTCCCCGAACGATCAAGATTCCCGAGCACACAAGCACGAGCTTTGAATGTTCCATCACGTTTTACCGTGAGAACGATTGCTATAGGCATTACCTGAGAAGAGGATCGCAGCTCCTCGTCAGTAGCTGGCGCCCAAGTCTCAAAGGCAAGTAGTCTAGCTTCCTCCTTGGTGATAGCTGCGCGCCATTTCTCGGCGTCAGGGCTTTTCAAGGCTTGGGAAACTGACAGCATGGCATGTGCTTCGAGAAAGGTCTCCCCTTCTTCCAGCTCATGCCCACCTGCTAGCTTGGCAAGTTTAGTCATGTCTTTTCTTAATGCTTCTAGCTCGGCTTTTGTTCTTCTTTTGCGTTGTCCTGGATTCTTATCCTTGCTCCCTTTGGGTCTTCCTCGGCCTTTCTTCCCCTCCTCAACTTTGCCTGGTTGAGATGGTGGAATGGGTAAGGGCCTCGGATCCCTTGCTTCAGGATTAGAGTCAGGCGACACACGCTCCGATGAGCTATTCCCCTCCTCAACGCGTTGCGCGTCAGAGGTGGAATCGTCGCCGGTCTTTCTCTTTGGATCTTCCTCTTTGTCCAAAGATTCACAGAAAAACTCACCAATGTCGTTGCTATCTAATACCATTCCCATGCCGGTTGGATCGCCTGAGGTGTACTCCGTGCCAGAGAAGCGCGGCTGACAGGCCATACGTTGCAGCGCATGTCTGTGCAGGACGGGACCCAGCGACGGCGTGCCAGACTGCAGGTTTTCCAGCGGGTCACAATCAACATAAATGCCCTTCGACGTAGGCAATAGCCAATCAATGTTCTTGACTAATATCGACTCTCGAAATTTCACACCTAGTGTGGAATACTCGCTCCACTTGACGCCAGCTCTCGCTCTCCCATCGTTGTGATATGTACCTACTAGCCAACCAGACGAAACTGGACACAGACCGAGAAACACACCACGCCGATAAGGTGACGCAAGCTTTGCTTCTTTCTTGTTGGTGGTGTCTACGACCTGTTCACGAAAGTACACCAAGCAACCAAATCTTCTTAACATACCTAGACCACTTTTCGCTGACTTCTTTCCTATCCTCTTTTCTAGTATCTCGACAGGACTCATTCCATCACGTTCTGGCATTTTTGCATAACGATGCGGTAAGCGATTCCAACAATCTCCGGCATACTGTAGGCAGTAACACCAAAGACGTCGGTCGACTTTGACCAACATGGTACGCACAGCACCGAAAATGGTCCGCGTGAAACGTTCGCAAGTTCCGTTCATTTCTGGGCTGTAGGGAACTCCAGGAATTTCCGAAACCAGTAGAGATTGCATGACTTTGGTCATATGGTCACCACTTAGGACAGGCTCGCTATCTCTACAGATGAACCACGCCGCCTTGTCGTCGAATGGCCATGAGTAGTCCTGGCGAATGCCTTTTATTACTTCTTCAATCACCTCTACGCAGTCCGACTTGAGGCAAAGAGGACGAACGAGACACATTTTAATCGAATCGCAAATAATGACTAAGGCGCATCTTTTGCCTCTTATAGATACTGGCCTAATGCCAACTGCGAAATCAATTGCAAGTGTTTTCAATGGGGAAGGTATATGCCCAGCGGGCCTCGCTTTTGCATGAGAGCGTCTCTGACCTTTGGTCCAGTCACATTCTGGACACGATACACTAAGGCCATCAGCGTGAAAGTGGCCAAGTCTACGATGTGTGTCTAATCCTGAGGCTTGTGAATGAAGTCTAGCCTCTTCTATACTAGTGCGCGCTATATCCTCCTCAGTTTCATTTTCTTCTTTGCTAAACATGTCACAACCTAGAGTAGGTAACTGCATCTGGGGGCAAGCAATTTGCTATGGGTAGAGAGCGGCCGGAGCGGGTATTGTACAACGTTCCGCCACTTTCTGTGAAATTCATTTGCCAACCCTTCTCATGGCAGCTTCCTTCACCTAGCCACGGCGTAATGCGATCTATGGCTTTTGGTAAGTGTTCAAAGTGTGCGCCATATTTTAATCCTAATTTGTTTTCTTTTAGTCTACCTAAGTTCCCACTTCGCTCTCCAGCAGTGCCACTAATATGACAAAGCCAGTAGCTAATCTTCTTGAAATCGGAACGATGGCTAGACAAATACTTATTTGCACAACTGTCAACAAGTGGAACTGTTTTGCTATTTTCCCTGTTATTTGCACTTAGATAGCAACCTGAGCGATTGTCAATCGTATAGCTTTCACCCCTAAGCAGTTCACTTCTATACTCTTCACTCTCAGCGTTTTCTTCAAAGTTCAGCGAACATCTTCCATCTTCATTTTCGAAATCTTCTTCCAATTCCTCTCCATCTTGGGACTGTCCATCTCGTTTCCCATATCCATTCCATTCCGAATTGGTTTCGACTCAGCGTTGTGGTTGTTGTCCACCCCATTGCTGTTGTGGGTTACTGTTGTCGAATCCTTTTCCTCCACTTTGTTGCGGTGGATAGCTGTTCTGGTGCCACGGAGGGATAGCGTTACCTTGCGGCCAGCAGTTGCGTGAATTGCTGAAGAAGTTGCTGCCCATGGCTTTGTTAGGTTGGTAGCTTTGACTCATCGGGTTTAGCCAGCATTTGCGCGCCTTATGTCCATACTTGTGGCAATAGTTGCACTGGATACCCTCACTAGGATTAGAGTTCTTAGCACCTTTACCTTTGCCATTTCCTTTGTTTTTCTTACTACTAGAACTGCTACTACTACTCTTTCCACTTCCTTTTGTTGCGTAGACCTCGTTCTTGATTTCTTTGCGAATCTTCTTGCGAAGTCGTTTGATCGTTGTTTTCTTGAGAGCGGCAAACGCATTACCATCGTCATCGCTCTCATCTTGACGCTTACGCTTCTTGGTTTTGGTATTGTTCTGGTTTTCATCATCCGAATCTTCGACAGCTGGAAAAGCTTCGCCGAAAGATGGACTCTCGATCTTGTACTCACCAGAGTCAGCCAAGCTTTGAAGTCGTTTCGTGAGTCTTTCACCGATTTGGACGAACGTTAGACGTTCTTCTTCTTGCATCCTCTCGATTGTCTGTCGAAATGCTTTGGAAAACATTTTTGGCAGAATGTCGAGGATTGCTCCGCTTTGTTGATCAGCAACAGCCACACCAACTTCCGGCGGGTATACGGTCGGAGATTGGTTCGTGACATCTCTGACCTTCGCCAGGAATGTTGGAACGTCTGGAGGAGAGTCCCGGCTCGTGAAGTGCATCCCTTCCAACGCTTTAGCAGAGACTCGCTGCTCTGTGCGGTCATTTTGACTGAAACCAGCGTCACGGAGGTTCGTTACCACTTCGCCAGCGTTCATTGCAGTGGTATCCTGGTCCTTCGTATGTGCTTCGGCTGCACCTTTGAGCGACTTGATGGTCACACTCTTCAAATCTCGCCAATTCTGTTGGCGCTTGCGGTCGTTGTTGTTGGGTTGGTTCGGAACCCCTGCCGCATTGCCGTTCAGCACGTTGCTGAGGTATTGGACTAGGTCCAGGCGGTCTGCTTCTTGCGTTACCGCTCGAAGCCAGTCACGCCAGTCAGATTTCTGCCCCAGTTTGGGCGAAATCTCTCCGAGACTCATATCGGGCATTTTGTGGCGCAAGTAGTGCGACTTTGTTTTCTCTACTTCTACAAAGAATTGACTAGCTATTTCTTTAATAAGGTAAGGCTCAAGGGCTTGGAACAGTGTTGGAACACCCGAACACGTCCAGGCGCACTATGAGGCTCTTGAGAGCAAGTGGAATGATTATCGTTGCAATGTAACAGAAAGACGATCAGAACGGACGCGCCGAATGGTCGCTGACTGTTTAAGGCCCTGAAATGGTATCGAAATGGGCTCAATGTCATTGGGACATCATGAAGGGTCATAGTGCAGTTAAAGATCTGGGAGATCTTGCTGCTGATTCATGTTGGAATTCGTTGAGTTCAAATGATGACCATGCGAGGGACTGACATGAGAACAAGACAAGGAACGGCATGGATCATGATCAAGGTGACGAGTGAGGGCAGTCATTTGGCATTGCGATCAGGTTCATCCATTGGATCTTGAGCCAGTAATGACCATTGACCAACACCTAGTTAGGTCGGGTGCACCAATAATATCAAAGAAGTAGCTATAAATAAATATATATATAAGTTTGCCATTGCCGTTGAAAAAAATTGTAATAAATTGGTGCTAAAACACATTTTATGCTGGCCATACCCACCACGCGGTGATGAAAGCAGCCGAGAGCCAGACCAAGGAAAAGGCGAACACGTACTCGACGAGACGGAAATGAAGAGAGCAGCCGAGAGCAGAACCAAAGTTGTACGAAATTTCTGAGTAACCTAGATTGAAAAGCTCACGAACTCTTCTTCTTCTCTGAAATGCTGACTTAAACGGGAGACCAGACCTACAAAGAATAGACGAGTGAGTGAGTCAGGATACCCTCTCTGTAGATTTCAGCTTCTTCTTCAAGGGGATCAAGTTGATGTACTTGCACATCTATTTTTTGGAATTTCAGAACAGATGCCAGCTGCTTCTTCAAGGAGATCTATACAGTCACTTTTGGGGTTCTTCAAGGGGATCTTCTGTGCTATCAATCTTCAAGGTGAATAGAATCTTCAAGGTGGACTGTTTAGAATCTTGAAGGTGAATAGAATCTTCAAGGTTCGTTGACTGTTTAGAATCTTCAAGGTGAATAGAATCTTCAAGGTTGACTGTTTATAATCTTCAAGGTGAATAGAATCTTCAAGGTGCATAGAATCAACCGCCTCTTCAAGGTGAATAGAATCTTCAAGGTTCGTTGCCTGTTACGGTTTTGAATCTTCCAGGTGAATAGAATCTTCGAGGGGATACGGCAGCAGTAGTACTAGGTAGTACACCTTTCGCTTGAGCGAGGATTTAAGAACAAGCAAAAGCTTCTTGCTGCTTTCAAGATGCCCCTCCTGGAGGTGTCTCTACAACGAACTGGCGCTGTTCTTGTTTGATCAACTAAATTTGATCTTGATGTGCTTGAGTCTGACTGTAATTTTTTTGTCAAGGCTAAGCCTCCAACCCAATATCATAAATCTCGCAGACATAAATCACGTCTGCAGATGAACACAAACTTTTTATCTTGGGCTTGTTGTCATCTTACTACACAGGCAGCGGGAGCTTCCATAACCATCTAGATCTACTCCTGCAATCCACCAATATATTGGTTGAAAATGCACATGAAATGGCTTTTGTTCCTTTATAGTCATGTGGGATGTAGTCTTTAGGTTAGCCTACGGAAGTTGCTGCTCATGCTCAGAATTGTGCTCAGAATGAATCAATTTTG
Organism: Amoebophrya sp. A25; assembly: GCA_905178165.1. Lineage (NCBI taxonomy): Eukaryota > Dinophyceae > Syndiniales > Amoebophryaceae > Amoebophrya > Amoebophrya sp. A25. The sequence goes on along the minus strand of CAJINU010000106.1, from coordinate 101,625 downwards.
GCTTGCTATATCTTCTAGAAAAAGTTCAAGCTTTCCGTTCAACAGTCTCCATCCTGCGTCACTGGAACTCGGTCGTTGTATTCCGGTAGAAGCGAAATGCTCCACGAAATTTTAGAATATGTATAAATATGAGTCATTCATCTCACCATGCCATAATTCTTCGAAAAATGATCAGACAGTATCTGTACACTTCTCTATCGAAGATAGTATAAATTATTCTACTCCTTAGACGTGAGGTTTGAAAGTAGCGGCCTCAAAATAGTCAGGAAACTTGTTACGCTACGTCTTGGAGCCAAAGGAGGCGCCCTATGGCCTACCTTGTGATAAAGATAAGGCTCTCTTCTACCGAGTATAACGGCGTTGATTGATATGATTGATGTTCCTAACCGAAGATATCGGATGTAAATGTATCATCGAGTGATCCGCTTTCCATCCAACAGAAGATCCTAATCTTCTTCTATGAATATCTTCAATAGCCAAAGCCACATCATAATCCTCATCCTCATGAACGTCGCGAAAATAAGCGGCTCCTAGCAAGATCCCACAAACACCCGCTGAAGCTGCTGCGCAATGGAGAGCCCATCGTCCAAGATGAATTAGATATGATCCAAGTTGAGATGTCCTAGTTGTAGTTGTGCCGTACATGCACTCGGACCATACATGTAGACTTCAACTCGGCAAGTACGACGTCCACTGTATCTATCTATTCATGCGGTACAATCGACAATCTAGTATACATAGTAAGTTTATGCACCTGTTGAAAAACAAACTCGTGGTTGCATTTTATTAGAAGTAGAGTCTTCAACGTGTATGACGGACTTACTCATCGATAAATTGAAATAACCGAGTAGCCTAGATAATAATCTGCTCCGATGCCTTGTTAGTGCGTAGTTTTTTTTTGTTGCTCCTATATTTCATAAGATTTCGAGTATGCGACTTCCATATGAAGAGTATATGCCATAATACAAGACTGCCTAAAGATGATGTTCGCCCCGCTGTCGTGGCGGCAGAGAGCAACAAAGAGCCCAGTGGTAAGCTTTTCTTCTCGGGAGGTGCCGCTGTAGTTACACCGGGAAGGGACCCGGATTCCCAGCTTCTGCTTGTTGCGGTCTTGAATCTCTCGAGAAATCATGAACTAAAGTAGTTGCCAGCCCTCTACCAGAGCTAGAGAATAGATGTTTCAAGCAACGTCTACATCTACTCTCTGTGATGAATGAAAAAATAGTAAACGTACACGGATCGAGTAATACTGCCATAACCTTGAAGATGCGACCCGCACCCGCAGCGTGCCAAGCAAACTCCGAACAAGTAAATTGCTTACAACCATGGTCGGTTTACCTTAAATTGTATTAATCAAGTAGTTCTAATAAATTGTAATCGGTTCAAAGCGATGTTTCTTTCCTCATCATTGTCAACATCACAGAAGAGTGTAATTGTCAGATGAGAAATAATGCTTCTCATCCACTACTAATACAACTAGTGGCGATGCTTCTTTATCTTCGTTTTTAGCAACAGTGTCCAACAAGCCTTAATATCTTCGACTATGGTGAGAATTCATACTGTTCATTCATTCTACTAGTACTACAACTATAAAACTCCTTCATCAATATTACTTGATAAGTCATCAAGTCAAATTCATTGCAGCTTCTCGGCACTCGCGTCTCAGTATCTTCAGTGTACATCACAGCCGATCATGACAGGTTCAATGTTCCTCAGTACATCGATCTGTAGTAAGTTGTATCTCCGTAGCTGTTGCGAGATGCAATACAATGCAATTAATCTCGCACAAAGTTCAGTGCGGACTGCCTTAAGGGCATCAAACCTTAAGGGCATGAAGGGCGTCAAACCTTAAACAGTCTTCATCAAAAGAAAAGGGCCACTTGCCGAGTACCGACGGTGAGTTCAATTATCCAACACGACAAAATAAAAGTGACCAGTGTCATCTCGCTGGCACATTCCCTGGGCTAGGCGCAGCCTCCAGATGAAGAAGAAGAAGAACATTCGATGTTCTTAGGGTCAGCACTAACCAGTGCTGTCTGAGTCTGACAAACTACGAGGAGCAATATCCAATGCGCTGAGTAGAACTTTTAGGGCCTCTTTGCTGTAGTCAACTACAGCACCAGGAGCACAATCTTCTACACACAAGGAACATTTTCTTACGTATCAGTGCACCCACTCCAGAGTAATTAGAAATGGAAGCCACCTGGGCACCACTTACCCGTCCTCCACATCTTTCTAGTCGAACTCGTAGCTTCGGTTCCCCTTCCTCTTCTAGATGTAGTTGTAAGCCTCCCTTGCTTAGAGGTTCTCCTTCTACCTTGATGTCGAGCCTGTACTTCAACCCTTCTGCTTAAGTACATGCGTGGACCGTACTTCCTCTTCTAGAGGTGGAACCTACGCGTATCACCTTTGCGCTGCTTATGCAAGGTTCTACTTCCGACTTCCCTAGATGTAGAAGCCGTTCCCGTTCAGCTTATGAAAGAGGTTGATGGCTTGAATATCTTTCCGCCCGATTGAAAATTTCAAGAGTTTTAGCACGAACGTCAACGTACAGCGGAACTCCTTCCGATACTGAGTGGTTTTCACGCTCTGTCGGACCCACCAGGCGGCGGGAAAATTAGAACGAATACAAAGGAGAAGGACTATAACGAAACTAAAAAATAATTCTTAAGAAACGCTGAAACTGAACGGATGCATCAAAAACGAAATACTATCATCTAACTAAGGTCCCATGATTATGGTTATGGTACAACTGGTACTGCTATTTACAAAAGAACATAAACTTGTAGCTTGCTGCTTATTTTTACACGTTGTAGTCATAGAATACGTGGCACAAGTCAAAACGTCTTCTACCACGCAAAACGTAATAAGCTCAATCTTGTTCTTATAACCAAAAAAAAACTACTCACCCTCAGCTACTTAAAAATTTCTCTTGTTGTTAAACTAGGTAGCTTCAATAGCTAGTTAATTAAGTAGTTGACGGAGGATCTCTGCAGCCGGAGGCAAGAGGACCAGGACTCGGAGAGGCAGGCGAAGGTCGTTGGACATTAATACAGGCCAAGCCCACAAGAATCTGACATGGCTGAAGGTAGATCTAGAAAGAAATATGTGGCGCATTGGTCTCGTGGATCCACCTCGCAACGCGATAACACCGATCCGACTCCAGCCGGTCCTGAAAATGGTCCTCGATCCAAGTCCGCAAATTACAACCGCAAATCAAGCACGCAGAAACCTGAATAGCAAGTATGTGGGTCAAGCGATCAAGAGAATTATGACGATGCAGCTCCATAAGTAAGCCCCAGCTGACTAAGTAACTTCAAAGACTATCCGCATCCAACTCCAGAGCAAGAAGCTCAGGGCCTGAGAGTGAAAGACTCAAGACTTGACTACTGTCTATTGCATTTCTCTAGTTTGATTCAATGGAGGACCGCCCAAAGCATATGTCTCTCACATCGGCTAAGGAATGGGCGACAACCCGCGACGAGTGGAGGAGTGGTCGATTGAAACACTGACTACCTTGGTTGAAGGTAGTCTGCACGTGGAGCAGACACCCGAAGCAGTCGCAGACATTGCCATTTGCCCAGCCCCCCCAGCACGACGTAGTCGACGCTTGCTGCCGATCCAAGTGAAGGGGAGCAAGTCAGAGGTTGGTCCTTGGTTGCGGCAAATAAAACACAAGATACGAACAAAGCGCCAAGCCTACCATAGCCTGACTCTAGTAGGCCTCACTTCCAAGAGGCGACGAGTATTGGTCATCGAAATCAACAAACATACGGCGTGGGACAGCGTCGACCTGGAGCACAGCCGGTGGTGGGTAAAGCGGGAACACTTGGCCGACCACTTGCGGGAAATCTGGGCAAGGAGTAGCACCTTATGCGCGGCATCTTTCTGCCAAGCAGCGGCCACATCCCCCAACCAATACGTGGAAACAACCAGCAGGGCTAGCTTCGCTGAAGCCCTAGCAAATCTGGGGCACCAATACGAGCACGCAAAGCAAGGCTTCACAGCACGAGACGGCGTTCTGCGGTGTAAAACTGGCCGCCTGCTGAGATGCCAGGAGAGAACTATGAAGTTCAAGAAGAATAACTCTGGCAAGACTATCGGGCTACACGTCAGCACAAGTAGGCACTTCCTTTCATGGGTTTCGTCATGGAGCACAGAAGAACTACCCGAGTGCGCTACTTAGTACAGAAGCGTAGGACTGAAACGAGTTCAACTACAAGCAAATAATTGAAGTAGCCGCCATCTTTCAACAACTACGCAGTGCCTCAAATAAAGACTGCATTTGGCGACCACATAAATAACGAAATACCATAGGAAAAACGGCGACGGATACCATGCAGAGGAGCTGGACTTGTTCGTTTTGCATATACGTCAATCCGAAGACCCAGCCGACTTGTACCTTAGGGGAAGCTTCGCAATTCCCATCGCTGAACTCGCCAGGTATGGATATGCGCCAAGGACTGCCAGCGAAAGGCGCTACAGCTTCGATCGATGCCATTTTCTGATAGTCTCTCAATTAAGCTCGTTGCTCATGCAACTCCCTAAGTGAGGCAAGCACATCCTTATCCCCCCTGAAATATGTAATCAACTCGTTTCCTATGTGCAATCGTGGAAGGTGTGTGTGATGCTAGCCAGTAGAACTCAGTCGCATTCCAATTCATCAAAAAACGCAAACGCAAATACTTGACTCAGGTGGGTGAAAACTTTGACAGCTTATCCTCGTGGTCTACCATACGTGATGAACCCTCGTAAAGAGTGGGTCGATGAGTTTTTTGTTGGGTATGGATCTAATGAAGAAGAGGAGCGGAGAAGAGTAAAGAAGACCCTGGCCGCTATCTTAGAAAAGGCGTGACGCTTGAGAGCTCTCGTTCGTCACGCACTACGATCAGAGTAATGGACTGGAGCGAGCGTCTCTCTGTCACTCCAATACCCAGCCATATCGACTACAGACAAGAACATCGCTCCACCAGAGCAAGCAGACTTCGAGACCTCTCCGGGTCGACCCAAGGCGATAAGGATCTCACTGCTCACTCTGGAACCCTATCAGTAACAGCATGGGAGCTTCTGCGTATAGGTGTCGCGATTAGATAGCTCATTCACAGCTTTGCACTTTCTGAAGCTTCTCGATCTGCCTCGAATGGGCTGCATTATAATTCAAGACATTTTGACGGATGTGATTTATAGTAGTGGCCTGGTCAGTCTGGCGTTGAAGGAAGAGCTTAGCTGCGTCGATTGACTCGGCGTTGCTTTCGATCTATTTAAGTTGGGAGCACGTTGATGTAGATGGGATGATCATAATTTGAAGGGCGAGGTAGTGCCAGTATTCGGCACAGAATGACACTGAGCAACGATCTGCAGAACATGACGAGCAGGGAGCATTTCTTTGAACGATGAAAATGATGCGACTTGTACGCGGAGGCGATTCAGTTGTAGTTTGGTTTCAGTTCTACGCTGTTGATAGTTCGAAGGAGTTAGTTGAAGTCAGAAAGTATGAGCTCACGCGTGATGTTTGTTGTTTGAGATTATGATGGGAGATGGTGGCGCTATGCACTGCATGATCTGCACATGTAGACCAAGATTTTTAATTTCAGCCATTTCAGTCGAGAGTGATTAGCTATCTAGTATCTATACTCACCTGCCACGCTGGATGGTTCTTCTTCGATTCGCGAAAGCAACCGGGCCTCGCGATCTGCCGTTTCTTCTGACACTTGAAGCCCTTCCGTGAGGGACTTGTTTATCGCATTCTTCGCGGCGCCAGATTTTGCCGGAGACGACTGCTTCCCCTTGGAGTCCACCACCAGCACCTTCAGCCTGACGCAGTTGCAAGTTTGTGCATGTTTTCCCGCGCCTGGGCTGAGGAGGACTTTCTGGATCACGTCAACTGCTTCTTCCTTTGCCGCCCAGAAAGTTGACGACTGTGGACGCTTTTCATCCTTGTCCCACTTCGTTGTGCGTGGCCACCGAATGCACAGATAGCGGCCTGCCTCCGTGGCTCGCCTCTCGCTTTTGTGCACACGGAAAACAACGCTGCTGCAAGTCTGGCACACTCCTTCCCAGCTTCGTTCGTTCTTCACGAAGCCCAGCTTCCTCCTGGTGGATTTGTCAGGCATCTCGCCACGCGATCCAGTCCCGCCGTGGCCGATCTTTCGCCGCTTCACCTCGCGGCCCATCTGTCCCAAGTCATGCACGTCGCCGTTGATCATCTCGCTAAAAAATTGGGTCACGTCGTCGTCCGTTGCAGCTGTGAGGATTTCGCGAAGTGTCGACCGCATCAACTTTTCAGGCGGTTCGCTGTCGACATTGATCTTCATATCCGAAAGCCAGCGGATGGCGTGCAGAAGTAGATCACACGGGATGCTGTCGATGCATTTTCGGACTGCATGCCACGGATGCAAGACTTGCGATCGGTATGATGCTCCGAAGTGTCCACCTCTGAAGGTGCACTGGTAGTCCATCAAGAAGTGAAGGTTTAACGAGAGGCCTGCCCGAACAGGCTCAACGCAATCTTTCGGCTTGCGCAGTACAACTTCAGCGCGTTCTTCATCCACCTCCATCACAAAGCCGCAGTGCAGACCTTCGATCTCCGCGATGTAGTACCAGACTCCATCCTCGAAGTCAAAGGCGATCAAAGGCTTATCCGATTTGCGCCACTGTCTCAGACGCCAGCTGTTGTCAATCACTTGACCGAGTCGGCGAGACAGCTGAAAGTGCTCCTGGTCATCATGCTTCACCGCCTGCATGAATGCCATCACCTCGAGGCCAGGCACGTAGTAGTTCATGGGGTGGCAGCACTTAGAAGAGTCCTTCGCGCTCTTCTTGAGATTCTCGGAAATCACATCGAAGTCTTCTGGGAGCTTCATAGCAGCAGGAAAGTCCTCCACTTGTCTGAAGGAGGAGAGAGTAGTTTTGTTCTTCTTGTGTTCTTCGAGGATAGCTTTCTTGAGCTCCTCCTCTGAACCGAGGCCGTGCAACTTCTTGCGAAAAGACACGACGTCCGCCGGCTTCTCCAAAGACGGCGAGCCTATCCGTGGAAGCTCTTCGAAGAGGGCAGCTGCTTTTGCCCACTGCAGCACTTGATGCGACATGCGAAATTGTCCAGCTAGCTGCAAGATGCGCTGCGCGACGCAGCTTACCCACCGCCACGGCGTTTCACCTTCTGAGTCCGAAGTTGGGCCAGAAATTGCCACGCGCTTCACTATTTTTTTCGCCAGACTCTTCTCTCCTTGCTCCAGGAGGTAGATGAGGTAGTTGCGCACCTGGCCATGGTCTCGAAAGTCAAACACCCCAGGGCGCCGCATCTTCACTCGGTGATCCACCTCCTTGCGGAGTAAAATCGTGACGAAGATGCTGAAGCGTGGGTCCCACATCTCGTAGATCAGAAAGCGCGTCATCAAAGTCATGAAGCGACCAACGCGGAGAAGCTGGCCTTGGTTCCAGATCTTGTTGAAGGTCTCGACGATTGATGTGAGCAAGACCTTGTGGAAGTTCTCCGCCACAGAAATCAGAAAAGCGTGGAATCCACCAGCGAGACACAAGTAGGGGAGCATGTGCGTCAGCGGCTCCATCCTCTGTCCATGTTTTTCATCATATTGCTGTCCGTAAGTCATCTTCAGACGCAGCAGATGAAACGCAAAAGGAAGAGCATGAGCTTCACGATAGTGGGCGATGGAGTCTTCTAAGCGGATTGCGTCCTCAACTGCGTCCAGCAAGTCTTGGATTTTCCTCCTATCTCCAGTGTCATTCCCGGAGACTACTAAAGCGTCCTCCCCCGCCTCACCTTGCTCTCCCTCGTCCTGGTCTGCTTGTGCATCCGCTTCCACCATCGCCTGCGGATCCTCTTGGCCCAAGATCGTGCCGTCATCGACCGACTCAGCTATTGCCGGGAAAAGTTGGTCAACATCGATATCCTCTTGAGTCTCATCGGGGCCACAAGGCAGAAGCTGCTCGCCAGGGTGGACCTTTGCCCGCTTTCGAGCTGCGTCACCAGCTAACATTCTTCGCAAGACGTGACGGGTCTGGTACTTGAACCGCTGAGACCAGTCAGCAGCGTACTCGTCTCCCCACCATCGCATCCGAACAACCGACGTCAAGGGGTTGGCTGTGAAGTTGGAACTATTTAGGGGTCATGGTAGGGGGTCCAGAAGGCTGCGCGATTTTGTTCAAGTTGGCGACATTAGAAGCCGCCACTTTGGACGTCCTTCTGTGACTGTGGACCCACTAGTATCCAATCACTTTGGCCGTCAGAAAGTAAAAGCCTCGCTTTGCCTCCGTAGTCTTATGGGGCTAAATCGCTGAGGTAGTTTTTCCAAATCATACCGTCCTGGGAAAAACTACCTCAGTGGGTCTTTTTGGCGACACAGTAAGCCACAACTTGGCGACACCGTAAGCGACACCGTAAGCAACAAATTGAGCAAAGTCTTGAGAGATAGAAGATCCAAAGCCAAGAACAAACGAAGGAGAAAAAGCAGTACTTCGTCTCAAGGCCTCGACCGTCGTAAAGCCACCGCTTTCCCGCTCCAAGTCCTCGTCTATGAGGCCCTCCAGTAATGCCTCCTCAGCCGCAACTCCTCTCCAATATTCGAACCCACCACGCAAGCTACGGCGAGCCATGTATCCTCCTGAGAAGTTTCGAAGGTTCGTCTTCAACCGCGTCAGAGCCTTTTCTTTGTTGGCACAGTTCCATAGTCGGCGATGGAGGCCCAGCCGTCCGACCACTCGAAAGTGGTCACCTAGTGCGTTTGACCCTCTAGCTTCTGCTTCCTCCTGGTCATGGTCCAAGATTAAAATCGGCTCCCAGTCTTTCGATAATTCTGGACGGTAATGTCTCTTCACCCATGCCTCGCCAAAGAGGAAGCGCCACTTCGTGAGCGCTTCATGCGTTTTCACCACAGCACTCCCATACTTTTCGCCTTTTTGGACACCAGCTCCCGGACGTTGAAGTGGTAAAGCATGGAGAAATGTCCGGAATCCCTCTCGAATTCTATCGTAGCAGAGGATGTAAATCTGGTGGTAGATTAGGCGTCGAGGATGGAGTGCTATTCTTTAAGGTGGAGAAGTTAGAAGATCAGTTCTCGTCGGTGCATCTGAAAAAATGACCGCGGTCATTTTTTTAAGAAGGAGAATTTACAGCGTCACTCTTTAGATGCGCAGCTGCTCAATCGTCACCAAGCGACAACATCATAGACGCCCATAGAAGAAGTAAGGGAATGCCAGCGAGTTTGTTTTCTTCTCCTTTCCTTTCATCGAGCCATCACATTGGAGGGCCAGCGTCTTCTGCCACTCAAGCTGGTCTGAGGCGTGATTGATCCAAGGGATCCGCATCGTGTTTGCGAGGCGTCCGATGAAGTAGACGACGTTCAAAAGGCCCACAAGAGTACTTTTCTGAAGTTATGGCTGAAGTTGTTTGAGGAGCAAGCTACTTGCGTAAGAACCTCCACCATGAAGCAGCAAGGTCTTGAATGAAGACCCACAGGAGTCAAGCCCTGCTCAATTTGTAAAGTTTCTAGTACTACCAACTAGCTTGAGTTCTTCAGTCTAACCCTCCACCGTGAAGGAGGCTTAAAGATTTTGCTCACCTTCATGAAGTGCCCACTGATGTCTTCGCTGCCTTTTCCGAAGTAATACGCGTCGAATTTCTTTGCGATCTCCACACGCTTCTCATCAAGTTCGTCACACTTGAACTTCAATGGCTTCAGGACGTGGTTATCCAGATAGTGCCGCGTCAAGTGCTTCTTGCAGTCATGCTTGACGATGCACCGCATGAAAAGAACCTGGAGGAGGCAGCGTCGTTTGTGATGAGAGAGGAGAAGAATGCGCACGACGTGGCGCCCTACTGAAAAACAAGGACGAGTGAGCGTTTCAGAGTGCAGTAGTTTCATTTTGCCAACCTCTTCGGCGTTGCAGAGTAGATACTTGAAACGAAGCTCAAACGTGAAACAGTACCGCTTCGAACCCGAACTGGTCATACACGCGCCCTGCATCAGCATCACAATGCTCAGAAGAGAAAGCGCCTTCATCCCGCCGAAATTCTTTCCACTTCTCTCCCCAGCCGGCGCTCGGAAAGTCAGACCGTGTGAAGTTTTTTGCCTTATTCGCCGGCAAAAGATAGCGGAGGCGGAGCTGGCCATTGCTTACGAGCTGCACTTTAGTCATTTTTCTTCACTGTGATCTTTTGCCACCTTGTTATCAAAAGATAATCATCGCTACAATTAGTTCTCTTTTTTCAGCTCTATCATAAGGCAGCACTTTCTTGCTGTTTCCTTTTTCAGGGTGCAACCATATAGCTTTTACTGGGGAGATTCGACGAGTTTCGATCTCTCAGTCTCTCACTCTCATCTGTGGCGAACCCTCCCGAAGACGACATCGAGGCGAGGAATAGACAAGACAATGCCGACACTGCCGCAGGTGGCTGTTTAGGTCATCGCGCTGCTTCAGGCGATCACATCGTAGTTTTTGAAGTGGTCAATCCCTGCGACTTCAGTCGTTCTTGTTTCACTTGCAGTGGAAGTTATGAAAATCCCATCCCTTTCTTAACATGAGACCCCTTTTGCTCATCATGATAATGCTCCATAAGTTCTTAGTGCCTCACGCTGATCCAAATCGTTTTGAGTCTTGCAATAGTTATAAACTTTCTCATGTAGGTTCTTGCTATGCCACCAGCTTCAATCATTTCCATCAATAGAAATATTTAAAAAGTGAATTGGTTGTACAGTTCGGAAATCATCACAGGCAAATACTTACCCAAATGCTTCCCGTGGACACGACTAGAAACACAAGTGAGGTCGTCGATCAAATAACTCGAAATTATTAAGAATAGTCACAACACTGACGATGTGGCCGCATATTAGCGCCACTAATTTCAAATCTTCTGGATATAGTTTTATTTTGAGTAAACTTCTTTCTTCAATATAAATTCTCCATGGTCGAGAATGGTTCTGCTACGTTGGTTTCTAGTTCTGCACTCAGATGGTCAAAACGATCACTCCCGTGGATGGTATTGGTCTACAAGTAGACTACCCTAGTACTCTCTAGCACCTTCCTAACCCTCCATCATCGCAGCAATGTCCTCGAGACCCGTGGCGGCGGCGCTGGACGAGGCCTGCGCGGTGGTCTCCGCCACCGCGGACTGGGACTCCGTCATGACCTGCGATTCGTTCTTTGCGGCTGTGGCCATCGGCACATCAGAGGAGCTGCTGGAATCGGACGACTCGTCTCCTTCTTCTTCCTCGGCATCATCATCAGAAGAGGAGGACTCCGACAAGACCGCTTTCGGAGCTGGAGTCTGTAAGCCCAAGTCCAAGGTCTTGGTCTTCGGAGGAGAGGCCTCACCCAACGTCTCGCTCGCCTTGGCGTCCGTGTTGGGCTTGTCCTCGTCGGGTTTGGTCGGCGACTCCTCAGACTTCTTGGGAGAGACGCTCGGAACAGCGATAGTCGTCTTCTGGCCATCCTCGTAGGTCACCTCCATCAGATTATCACCACAAGCGCCCGGCAAAAGGCGGGTCGACTTGATCTTGCGGGACAGATTGACGGTCGCCTTCGCGACGGCATGAGCCTCTTCTACCGAGCTCGGCTTGGGCGGCGAAGCCGAACCAGCCGGAGTGATCTTGCTCAGGGACTGTTTCTCATCAGCAGCTTGGAACAAGGTAGCTCCAACGGCGTCAGCCTTCTCAGAGTTCTTGGCGCCAGCAGCGGGAGGGGCACGACCATGAGAGCGAGAGCGATATCCAGCAACCATCGGAGAAGCAGCCTTGCGGTCTTCCTTCTTATCCTGTACAGATTTACAACAAAGATATCAAGGTGGTATAGTGGGGGTGAGGTAATAGTAAGAAGCTGCTTTCCTCTGGAACTGATTTTATCACTCTAAAGACTAGCAGTTACCTTCTTCTTCTTTTTCTTTTGGCTGTCCTCGGCAACAATCGCCGTGGGTGGAGCAGTAGAGCCCGAAGGGCCAGGCGCATTTGTCAGAGCCAAGGCCGGACCATTGTTGACCACGATGCAGTCGGGCTCAACAGGATTCTCCAACTGGCGGGCGCGCAGCTCAGCGCTCTTGTTCTCAGCGATCTGCTCCAACTTCGAGAGGATATCGACCAGAGCACCCGGGGCTTTGTTGGACATTTCCTGGATCTCATCTAAGCAGGACTGCTCGGTTGCAGGGCCACCAGTCGGACCAGGAGGCAGCTGCAAGATGATTTTAAGGCGGAATCGTTGGAGTAGAAATCTTGAGACTATTTTAGATTCATCTGGTCCCCTGTCAATTCCCCTCCTGCTACTAGTCAACAGCTCAATGCCTTGTCTTCATCCATCACTAGCCCCCAGTCTAGAAGTAACCTGGAGATACCTTCTTCTCATCGATTCCGATCCTCGCGTACACCGCGGCAGCAATTTTAGAGGTTTTGACGATGCGGGCGAGGCGGTTCGGTTTCCATCCGGTAGTGATACTCAGCCACTTCAGGTTGTGCTTCAAATCAACCGCGGCCCAGCCTGTGACGAGGGATGACGATACGGAGATAAGTTCTTCAAGTGTGAAATAAAGACGGCGCCACTAAGTGGCCAGAGAAAGATCATTGCCGAGTGAGTTATCGCTCCCGTGCTTGAAAGAATGACGAAGCGCATGCTTTGCAGATGTTATCCGAATAGTGTCCAGCAAGTAGTAAGCATCTGATCCTGAAGCTATGAGTGCCCTCCAATGCGAACTGGTTTCCCTGGAAGACAAAATTGCCCAGAAGGCGCTCCGGGGCCTCCATGGAGTCGAGCTTGTCACTGAGGACGTCACGCATGTAGCGCAAAGACGCCGGCTGCATGTCCGGAATAAGCAGCTCAAAAGCGGCTGATACTTCCTTCGCAATTTTCTGCCGAGTGGGCTTGCGCTCACCCGCGAAGTTGGTCTTCCCTTGCCACTGGAGACTCATTTTCAAGGATTTGTCTGACTGAGAGACGACTTATGCGAATGATGCTTAGTAGTTGCCAAAGCTTACTAGACGGGATCTGCTACCGGGAAGGATTATAGCGGAGTCTTTGCTCAAGTTCTCAACTAGCAACCTGCGATCTTGATGGCCAAACTACATGCTACACCAACCGCCACACTTGGCACCATCTGCCCATGATTTCGACCAGCGAACTTTCTACATCATCCATCGAAAAAAGCAGAACTTCCGAACAACAAAGGGCGATCGACTTTGAGTTCTTCAATAGCAACACTCGAAAGAACAGCAGAAAAAACACGAGTGACGCCGCAGATCTTTGCTCCGAACATGCAGCAGATTCATCAGCACGAAGATAGACACCTCCATCAACCATCCAGAAAAAAAGAATTCCCATCATCTTCACTTCATGCGTTTCTTCTTGACTTCTTCTCCATTCTACAGCAGAAAACGATAAAAGTCCTGTGCGTTGCGAGGTGGATCCACGCGACCACAAATATCACTATTTCTTCCTAGACACCTTCAACCATGATCATTTTCTTGTGGGGTACGCCTGTATATTTGGCCACCTTCGCTCGTCTGCGTCTCCCAGACCCGGTCCTCTTGCTGCCAGCTGCAGATGTCCTCCGTCTATTATCTAATTAGCTAGCTAGTAAATCTAGGTAGTTTAAGGTGACTAAAAATTTTTAAGTAGCTGAGGGTGAGTAGTTTTTTTTTGGTTATAGTTCTTTGCATAATGTTACGTGCAGACTGCGAGAAGCTGTGTACGAAGGAGACTGCGATGTGCAGCAGCGCCCTTAAGTCGCCGACCAAGGTCTCATCTGAGAGAAGCGTCGCTTGAAGAAGGCCCTCTAAGAAGTCTGAGTGCGATTGTTGTAGTGCTGCGAAGTCGAAGACTGGAGCATTCTCATCCAAGAAAGGAGCATTCTCATCCAAGAAAGTATCAGAACCACTTCGGCACGCTCCTGCCCCTTTTTTGCTTTCTGCTTGTTGTTGTTGAAGAAGAAGAGGTCCTTGTTGTCTACTGTCTTGTTCAAGAGGTCCTTCTTGCCTACTTTCTTGTTGAACATGTCTTACTTGTCGCCTACTTTCTTGTTGAACATGTCCTATTTGTTGTCTCTTTTCTTGAAGACGTTGCTCCTCTACTCCCTTATTAAGAAGTTTCTTGTCGAATTCGCGTGCACATTCGGAAATTCGTGACATCATCGTTGACTCTAGAGACGTAACAAAATGCAACATCTCTGCACGCAGAAGGCTCACTGACTGGATCAGGGTACAAATTAGAAACATAGAATGGAGGATGACTCAATTATAGGAAGGTTGGAGATTACGATTAGAAACATAGATGAATTGATGACTGGAAGATCAATATTTATAGGGCGGAAGATACTAGAAACATCAAATCAAAGTCACGTTGCGTACGTGGGAGCTTGAACTGCGATTTGAACTCACTCATCCCCGCTACAAAAAAAAAGTAACTGACGTAAAATACACACCAACATAATCGTTCATCAGCGGCACCGCTACATCGCGTTCTCAGGGCTACCAGAAGATTGGTATCTAGTAATGTTTGTCTCGCGCTTTTCAAGTCCAGGAGAAAGCTGAAAATTCGCGAATAAGTCGCCATCTGTAATGGAGTACAAAACCCAGGTATCCTTTGCTCTCGCCACTGCAAATGCAGGCTAGTTTGCTCTTGCCCTTGTGTTTTTCTAGACTTAGAGGTGGTAGGCAAGCATTCACTCCCCGTAGTTCTCCTCCTTCTAGTGTCGTCGCCATGCTCTACCTGATCTCGTCCACCTTCGCCAGCTCGTTCACGGAGAATCAGATTTCTAGCGCATTCTCGAATCGCTCGGTGGTCAAGCAAAATGTCTTCACGAAAAGTCAGGTTTATTTGTTCGGCAGCAGTAGAAGTAGTACTAGCACTAGCACTAGTTCTAGCAGTGGTACTAGTTGTAGTGGAGGAGAACTTCGGTTTTGACACTTGTGGCATGTCATTTGCAATCTGCGATAAGACCTTCTGCAGTTTGGCAGTAGATAATGATGACACAACGCCTGTATGTCTTTAGAGGTGTGAAAATTTAACATACCTAATCTTCAATGCTCTATTTGCTCTAGTAAATCTAGATGAACAACAAGCTATTTTCTTGTTACAGAGAACTGTCAGTGACACTTTGAGTAGCTGCCATGGGTGACGGTGAAAGCAAGCAAATACACAAATCAATTGGCCCTGAACAGTTCGAAATTGAAATCAGCCGTAATTGCCATGACTGGAGCCTTTGATCGCTGAAATAAGCACCTCTCCTGCGTCCTTTTGCTGGCAAAGCGCCACGAGTTGTAAAGCGCGAAGCACGATTCGTAGTGGACCACGCGTAGGGTGCATCAAACTCTCCATCAAGCACTTCCCCTGCACGGCGGCGACTCGTGAGGCTTCCTTTAGGGTTGCTCTTTCATATTTCCGCAAGACTAGACTGGGTGGAAGCAACTGCCTTATACCCGCCAGAGAAGTTTTCCTTCTACAACTTGATATTCTTCTTCCATCACAAGTAGAACTTGTTGTGGCATTGAAAGGATTTTTTCGACACTTTTCGTCTAACCAGAGACGCAGTTTCACAATTTCGCCTCCCCGACATGCGTCGCGCCCAAACACTTCTTCGATCAAAGGGTGGGCGCCTCGTATGAAAGGAAAAAGCGTACTCATACTCAAAAAAGAAGGCACTTTCCCACCTAGAACCAGCCTAGTTTGAAAGTATGAGAATAAGTAAGTTTTTCCTCTTCATACCTTGACGTAGCTCCGTCTCGCCAAAGGTGTTCCAGCGCTGAAGTAAAGATGTTGCGTCGTCATAAAGGCGTACGAAAAAATCTCCAAAACAGGCATAATCGAGCTCAGCGAGCGAGCGGAGTGCTCGAATCAGCACAACTTCTGCTTCGGGTCCGTAAAGATTGGGACAGTGATATGTGACCTCTGCCAAAACGTCATTCAAGGCCGCGTGTAGTTTAAGGAACGGTTGTGCGCGTGCGCGAGCAAATCGTAAAAAGCGCACCCGACAATCTTGATTGAATTCGATGGAATCTTTCCTCTCAAGGTCATCGTGGAACTCGCGAAGTTTCGTCCCCAGAGTCTCAGCGAGGACCCGCCAAGATCCTGAAAGACTTCGAGCTACACTACTACTGCTACTACTGCCACCCAGACCTACTTCATGATTTGATATAGGTTGAGCATGATCAACAACTCCTACTCCATTTTCAGCAGTCGTTCTCATTTTCAATGCCAGGCGCTCCAAGGAGAGGCATTCCGCGTCCCATAGAGGGCTTAGGGTTATGTCGCAATTTTGAATGCAGGAAACGAGACATTGCAAATGTTCGAGCTTATCAGCCCAAGCTCTCACAACTGCATGTACAGAGGACTGCGCTGGAGAGGTGTGGTTGTGTTCGCGTGCGGTCGTGTCGTTCCCATTCGTCGCAATCGCATTGCTAAAATTGTTCTTCGAACAAGATAGTCCACCTTTGAGCAAATCTTGCATTTCGCGCACAGACAAAAGGCGCTCCGATGTGGCCTCTTTCCCATCTACATCCAAGCCTCTCGACGTCGTTGTTGTGCCCGAGCCTGCGCTCCAGCTTGTTGGTTGTCTTCTTTCCCCGTCTTGTTCTTCTTGTTGGAGGTCTTGCTCTCTCCGCTCTTGCCGACCAGTAGGACTATTTCTACCCTCATGCGCCGGTCTATCCTCTTGCTCATGGATTCTGTTCGTATAATTATGGCAATCAACCATGTGTTGTGCATCTTCATCTTCCGCACCATAGGCAGGAGGTGACAATAACTCATCCAATAACGACGACGAGCTTCCCGGATGAAAGTTGGCGTCCTGTTCTTCCGCTGACGTGGTAGTAAACCAATCCCCATCTTCAACATCAGTTGAGCGATTCTCGATGTCATCTGACATGTCGACTGCATTGCTCTTTCCAGTAGTTTCCAGAAGTTCTTCCGCATTTTCGGTATTTTGATTTTCATCGTGACCACCAGTTGTACCATAAAAAAGAAATCTAGATGCACCTCCTTCTTCTCCTCTTGAAGACGTAGTTCTTGCCTCGTGTCTCTTTCTCAGCGATTTTTCGCCATGTAGATTCGTCGTGTTCAAGGCACCGTTGCGATGGCCGCTGCTGCTGCGTTGCATTTCGGCATCCCATTCACTGTAGTGCATCTCATCTTGCAGATCCAGGATAAAATCGTTCACATCTACCGTTTGAGCCCGACGTCGGTTTTCGCGCGTCTGATTTCGTCTAGCGCGCAGCCGCAAGAGTGCAGGAACCATAGAATTAGGCACGATATTAGAGACATGTTGTCGACGGGTGGAGGTTGTAGTAGTATTTGGCTATTGCAGATATTACCGTCACAACTTCTACGTGTCTTTTTTCAGATATAGACAGTAGAGAAGATGAACTTATCCATTCATCACAGCCGCATGGTCTCTTTCTTCTCGAACTTTCGAAATGCAAGAAGAGTGAAAAGAATATCTCTTTTAGGACATCGAGCAGAAGTCAAATCATTCTGTGGATGTCATTTTCCAGTAGGACAAGAGCCTTACCAGTAAGTGGTTCGAGAGCCAATGCGAAAAGACATTCCAGTATGCCATAGGTAGCAGCTTCTTCCTCGAAAATGAGAGGGGGGTCCAGTGAAGTCGTTGACAACGATCCCAAACCCAAATATTCATGCCAGCTGCGTTCGAACAAATCAGCCTTAGAGTCTTGTCCATGTAGGCGTAATTTCTGCACAAATCCGTCTTTGCTGCGTGACATTAGAAGTGGGTGTACTTTCACTTTGGCTTTGGCTGTAATTATTCCCGTACTCATCTTCCATGGAATAGAATATAGGTGATTTTTTGAAATTGAAAAACAACTACAGCTACCAACCTACACCAAAAAAGTAAAAATCAACACGCCAACTCAGAGTCATAACAGCGCCAACCCCTTCCCGTCCAGGGTTTCTACTGGGCTGTCATCCAAAAAGCCTTTGGCCCATGTGACAGTTTCGTCAATATTGCTTTTTGTGTCCAACGCCACGCCGCTGCAGTTCCTCAACGAATGCACAGCTAGAGCTTCTAGCTGCTCTAGAATGGCCGTCTGTCTCTTCACCTCCAAAGACGAAGACATCTTTCTAAATGAACAATGAGGATGAGTAGTCGGTACTTTGCACCGATTGTGTAATAAATGTATGCAGTTGCGGGGCTGTCTAGAAGATAAGGAACAATATCGACTGTTTGAAGTTATAGATTTTTTACGTCAGGAGAAGTCCATCTTGGAACTCTTTCCAATCAATCTGAATCAGCATGGAGATGTACTCATCATCTTCCATCTCTAGTAGTGCCGACCTAAGTACACTTGTTCTTGTGTGCGCTTGTCTTTCCCTTGGGCAGCAGGAGGTGATCGGAAGAGCAAATTGTTTTGCTTCCTTTGCCTTTCATCGCATGTTGCTCAGTCTCTGTGATACAGCACGGATAAAATAAAGATCTTAAACAAGATCGAACGTGAAATCCAGACTGCGTTTGATGATAGGAGCGTGGTCAATTTTTGACCAGAAGGGAGCGCTTCTCTTTGGCCAGTGCCTGATTTTCTAGTGCCGCAGATGGTGGCCGCTTCTCTCGGTGATAGAAGCGCTCGCAAAGAGCATCTTGATGATGCGAATCTATCCGGCAATCTGCCTAAGATTTTTCTGATTCATGTTCATGCTCATGTTATTACTTACACGCACGGCATCCACGCACGCAAGCATTCTGTAAAGAGGAACCTGCGTAAGGCCTCATAAACAGCACTTATTCATCCTTTTCATCTTTTTAGACAAGATCATCTTTTTAGACAAGACTAGCGAGGAGGCCCCAACTACAAGCGGTTTGGTACATATGTCATATGAGTCTACTGTTGCTCTGAAAATGAGTGTTGTTCTCTATGCAGCGACGAAGTATGTGTCCAAGAACGATATTGCTCAGAAGTATCTATTCTGTACATGATGATGTTGATGATCGTAGACTTGTATTTTCCACCTCAACTGCAATATTAAGTGTGACTTCCCACCTTTGTTGGAGTAATCGGCACCCTCATCATGATCAACATGAAGTTTCTTCTTCGTATCCTGAAGGGCCATCTTTCTATGCATCCCTAAAATGCGGCGTCATCATCTTCTTTGTTCTATGCACCCCTAAAATAAGGCGTCCCACGTGTATCTCTGAGGTTCATGGTGACAACATCACGTTGGGGGACCATCGTCGCCTCTGTGAAATGATCCAGCTTCGACGCAGGGTTAGCACCCAACGTCATCGTTTGCGCCAAGGCCGTACGCGGAGTCATCCTTGCGCGATGCGCAGCATAGGAATATGAGAGAGTAGGAGATGACGATGTTTTTTATGTTGTTTTGACTTTAACTTTAAGAACTTTTTTTGGAAATGGTGTTTGTTTTTGATAATCATTAGGTAGTACTTGTTCTATCTTGTTTGGTTCTGTCTGTGTTTCAGAACAAATAATGAATGAGAACGACACTCGATTTAAGTACCTTCAGTCATAAAAGATCATATGTCCCCCTCATGCCCATCGGTGTTTCGAATATGTAGCTTCGATTTGGCAGTCCCATTCGCAACATCGGAGAAGCCTTGCCTGCTGGAATCACGTCATTGTAAGGTGATGGGACAGTGTTTAGAAAGCGGAAATAACAGTTGTGTTGAGTAGACATGATCAAACGATAAAGACATGCCCAATCTTTTAGAACTGATGCGTGTACTTATTTCTCCCAACCAACGATCTGCTGAGTCAGCATGCTTCCACTAAATAAGCTTGTGGCAAAGAGAACAGTGCTGGAAGAAGTGAAGGTCTTCTAACATTAGATAGAGTACCTGATCCGCAAGCAGCCATCGTGTACTAACAGAAAAAACAGGGGGGAGGGGTAGAGAATAGCAGAACAAAGATGAAAAAACACAGAGGCACAAGGAGGCCAGGGATAGCTGAATGAGCACCTCTTGCACAGCTATCTCCCACTACCAAAGGTAGCCTGTGCCAACCGAAGACAGATTCGTGTTCAGGAAAAAACCAACCAGGGGAACTTCATAGTAAGACCAGACCTCAGTCATAGAAGCAGGGATAGCAGTTCATTTGAATCAGATAGATAACATAAGAACAAATGTCAGAAATAAATAGAGGCCGCAAACTGTAAGTTGGCCTAGTACGCAGTCGGTAATATCCCGCGAAGAAGAAGAAGTGAGGCATTGTCTCATTGAACAGGAGCGGCAGCTGTAGTAACGTCGAAGTAGTACTCTCAGAACAGGAAGGACATAAGTATACTTAGCACAGGTAGCCAAAAATGAGAGAGAACAAGAGATCTAAGTGAACCTAACTTAGAGTGAAGGGTGGTAGAGAAGGAAGAAGTGGAGGAGGGAAAAAAAGGCACAGGAGAAGAATCGAGTGGGAGAGGAGGAGTAAGTTTGAGATTAATGAGTAAAAGAGTGGAGTGATAGAGAAGAGTAGATGATGTTGTTGCCATGAGCAGCTCCACATGTGTAAGAAGATGGTATGAGTTGGATCTTCCACTAAATAAGTATAAGACTGAGCTGCCACGAGATCAACCTTATTCAAAACCATAACAAATGCATTGCATGATCAGCACTGAGACTCCGCCGGGGGCGCATACCTGCAAGAGCAGGCATGGAGAGAGTCGGGAAATGCGCTGCAGACGCATATTGGCGCAAATGGTGTCGATCGCGTGCTGGGTCGTCCCGTTCTCTTAGAGAAGATCCAGTGCGGACGTAGGAAGTAGGATCGTGATCCCTGGATCTTCCGTGCTCTCCTCGACTCCGATGGTGATGGTCTGCTCGTGGGAGGAGTTAGAAAGCGAAGAGATGGAAGGGGCCTAGGGACACAAATAGCACAATTCGAAATCAATGTGATAGCAAACTACAAGATTCATCTGAAGAAAAACAAAAATCCTCGCAAGAAGGAGTTGCTCAATGAATTACAGGAACAAGAGCTCGCCACTAGAATAGGAAACGGATGATCTGCCTTTAATGAATAAAAATACGTCATAAGAGGGTGGAAACTAGATTTCCACTCCATAGTACATTTACTATAAATGTTTCCAATGACTTAGCCATAAAGAGATCGTCCCCTACTTCTGCGGCGATCCTCGCGGAAGTAACCGGCTTCGCTGACTGCTCGCTCAAGGCTTCTACTTTTATGTGGACGGCGATGCGGGTTGTTCGAGGTCCTTGTCAGCCTAAGATGGTAGTCGTCAGACCTTGCCGAGATCACCGTGGAAGATCGCTCAGTATCGAGCGGCTGCATGGAATAATGCTCTCGGCCTCGAGCAGAGAGAGACATCCTATTATTTTTCTTCCTGTGGGGAATGCTTACGAATTTTGATTCTGATACTGCATATACGCATAGGCAGCGTAGAGGGATTCTTCAAACTTAAATCGACATGCACATGCTCCAGTGAAAGTCGAGCATTTATACAGATTACTACAACATTTATCACGAAGATACCAGGCGCGTTAACAGAGAACAATCTTCGATGTACGATAGCAAGCGAAGTCTTAATCTTACATGACTCGCGGAGTAGCGCCTAATTTCGGCGGAAAAACTTCAGTCATATCAACAGAAGAGTTCCTACCTTCAAACGTCGGAAACTAGAACCGCCCGACGCGTGGCCTGACTTCGGCGGGCGCGTAGATGCGTCGCGTTGTCGATATTATTCGCCTAGTAGACCCTACTGAAGTTTTTCCGCCGACGAAACGTTCTAGCAACACAAGCCATGTCATCTTACTAATTTATCTATTATCATCAATGAGGCAAACGAGATCGACGATTACTTCAACTTCGCCTTCATCAGACGACTCTACTTCGTTTTTGGGGAGAGGGTAGGGTCAGCTACGGCTTACCCTTCATTTATACCATCGGACCACCGAATATTCAGCTAGACCCAACCGAAAAACCGACAACAGAGCATCACTTCCATTGAGCCTCCGACAGTGTTGAATCTTTTTTAGTTATCTTCACAACCGAGCCTCAGCCACATCTTCCGACTCCGATAGTCGTGATTTCAACTAGTGCTACAGACAACACGTGAGCAGTACTTTTCCTTTTTCCAGATGAACAACCATCCCAATGGTTTTCGACCAATATTATCTCAGTAGGGTTATCGCCAACAGTCGAAGAGAAGTTTTCATGTATTAAGCAGGCAGCTTCATTTACATTTTTTTAATATCTTAGTTACGTCTGCTAGAAGGTTCCTCCGGAGTGTCACACAAGGTACTCTTATGGCACCATGCATTACGCATAACAACTAGGATGGACAACGACAAACAACGGACAAAAAAGGTAGGAGGCGGAAGCGGGAGCGGTCTATGATATATCTAGGTGAAAAAGTTGTAAGAAGGGATATTTTGGGGTCTCTACCTGAGAGACAGATGGCAAAGAGGGAAGAAGTGGTCTTGATGCGAACTTCGGATGTGGGAAACACTCAAAAATGCAACTTTAAATAGTAGGTGGTAGAAGAACGAAGTCGTTCTTCGTTTACGAAGTCATTCTTCCTTTGTTTTGACAAAGTTTATGTGGTTGACCTTTGTCTTTCTTCAAACATAATCAACCTTGCTATTTCATCTTCTTCGAATCGTCTACGTCAGCTTTAGTCGCAAAGAAAATTCAATTTAATCTTGCTGTGATATCGACGAGGTAAATTGTCCGAGTGAATGAATGAATGATTAATGATCTTCTTGAGGAAAACTGATACGAAGGAGAAACGTGTTGGTGTTCAAGTTGAACGTCAGAACAACCAAAGCCATTTCTTATTGGCACCCATTTACTCATCTAAAAACCCATGCAGTTGATGTTGACTCGAACATCTATTCGGCAGCTTTGCCTAAGATGTTCTCCCTTACTCATCTATTTGAAAAGGCTGATGTCATCAAACAACTTGTCAGCTTCTTTATTCGCTTGGGTGGCAGCAGAGGTGAAGAAGTCTACTTGAAAAGGGTCTTTGAGGTTCGGTGTGGCCAGTTTACTACTGGGTGATCCTGTAGTTTTACCACTAGACGGGGAGGACATGAATGCTGTAGAGGTAGGTATTGTACTAGCTGATCTTCCTGCTGTTCCTGAAGAGGATGCAGCTATTGGAGGCCCTCCAGTAGTCAGTACTACAGGACCGCCGGCACTACCGTCGCCTCCTCCACCGCGACCTGCGTTTCCTGTTGGTGAAAAGCCTGTGGCAATAGGTTCTAAATCAGCGAACAGATTGTCGTCTGCACCACTAGCCGGCTTCTCAGCCACAAAGGCGTTCACATTGTACAGAGCGTCGAAGTTCTTTCTTGGAGGCATTGTCCCATTCCCAGAGCTATTTCCATAAGGTATTGATGAAGACGAAGCTGGAGCTGATGTGCCTGTCAAAACTCCTCCTGACGCAGTTGTTTTTGCTGTAGTGCCCACTCCCGCAAATAGGAGGTCTTCTGCTTCACGAGATCCTCCTGTCCTTTTTGCCGGAGCAAACAGATCTAAATTTGGATCTATGCCTATACTTCCACCTCCTCCTGCTTCTGGACTTGGACTCAGTTCATGCTTTAGCGCTCACCCTAATCCATCTTCAAGACCATCCTGAGACTGTTTTCCCCTTGAAAACGTCTCTACGATGCTTCCGAATCCGAAGATGGATTGGGGGGAGCCATAAATGCCCTGCTTCTGGACTTGGACTCAGTTCATGCTGTTGTTGTCGTGATTGACTACTTGGCTGCGTAGTTGTTGTTTCTGTTGATGTAGTGCCAAAGTCTGCAGTGCCAAAGTCCGCGACCCATGGGTCGGAATCTTTTGAAGAAGCTCCTCTAGAAGTATTTGAAGCTAGTAAGTCTAGAACATTGTTAGCAGAGACGCAGACGCCATTCGCAACTGATGTGGAAGCGCTACTCGCATTACTGGCACTGGCGCCACCACCGCTTGTTTGGCCTTGTTGAGAAGAGGACGTCGCTGCAAGTTGCTGGACTTGCCAAGCAGGTCTTGCCTCAGCGGCACTTTTGGGTCCAGTGGCTTTTGTCCTAAATTGAGCCATTGCGGTCTCTGCATCATCGTCTTTTTTTGCAGAGGATGAGGATGATGCTGTTGCATTGCCTTCTTCTCCAGTTGTTGCGCCTTGATTTGAAGCTCCATTCTGTTGTTGGGAATTTGAAGATGACGCTGTTGTACTTTTCACCACGCCTTCTTTGCCTGCTGCTACACCCCGAAGCGGAGGTGCGGTACTTTTCATTCCCAAGTTCGTCAATAGCGCGTCTGAATAGGCGACCACTGTACTGGTTACCCCGCCTGCAGTAGTACTCGATGAGGCACTCTTATTATCAGCACCACCTGCACTATTCGTATTCCCTGATGTTCCACCTCCACCGGACGTTGAGCCCGATGCCGATGCTGTGACTAGACCGCCACTATTTATTCCTGTTGAAGAATCTCCACCACCGCCTGCTTGCTGTTTTTCGTGTTCTACTAGGTTCATCACTGCCACTGGATTATATACCGCCCCATGCAGTTGCTGGTTTCGTTCGTGACACTTCCGTCGTTTTTCTCGCTTTTGCTCCAAAACCGCCATTGGCGGAGACACCACTAAAGTGTTTCCGTCTTCTGTAGGATCTAGACAGGGATTGCCTTCCCACTCCCAGAGCATGCGGACTAAATTTCGTGAATTCAAACGCGCGTCCGGTCTTTTCGCCAGAAGCCAGTGGAGAACGGTCTCGAGGTTCTCACTATATGTCTCGCAAGGCACAAAATCAGCAGGAAGGTCGTACCTGATGAGAAAGTAGTAAGGACGGAGTGTTTCTTGACTGGATATTAATTCAGTAGGGTGTAGTGCCAGTCGTAGTTACCAACTACTAAGGGACGTTTCAAAAGTATAGAACACAAATGGTAAGAACTCGAGCCTATCTATCATGTTCTACTTTCAGAGACGAGTGAGAGAAAAATCAAAAAAACTGCAAGCGCATAAAATTAACATGTACAACATAACATCCAATAGTAGTGGTGGAGCCAACCCAACTAGGAAAGAACCAAAAGAAGACGAAAGTCATAATAATTGTAGGTACAACAACATTATGGGTTGAAAAGTAAACTAATAGTCGTCTACCCTGCATGTGCGATCGCTAGTGGTGCGGTGCAGTCTTGGAAAGGCTGTTTGTAGAACATGAGGGTGTACAGAATGCACCCTACTTGCCACTGGTCGATTTGGATGTGGAGGACTTCTTTTTTGTAGAGGTCCGCCATTTCCGGAGGTCTGTACATCATCGTTACCTGTCCCGGGTGGATGTGCATGTGGTAGAAAGAAGAAGCACAATTCTGTTCGTACTTCTAGTCGGTTGTATTCAAACTTCTTGAACAAATTTCTTGTTGCCAACGTTTCTCGTCGTGAGTATGAGATACACTGGTGTTCTTTGTTCACATAAGCTACACGACCGCGAAGATCTACTACGGAGACGACTTGTAATGGTAGTTGATCTGCGGCTTAATGTACTAGAGTAGTTTATAGGGGTGCCAGATCCGGGATGGGATGGATCGGATGGATCGGATGGATCGGATGGACTTTCCACCATTTCAAGTAGGATCGGAAGAATCAGGGGGGTCCATCCGATCCATCCAAGTCCATCCTACATCCGTTCTATAAACTACTCTGATATACAAATCTTTTTCTTGGATCATGGTGTCTTTCTCAACAACGTCAACGTAATCAACGTCATCCTCAACAACTCAAAATCACAAATTACGTTCTCCTCATAGTGGTCTTGTTTCCGCATGATTTCCTGCCTGCTCGCGTTGGAGAGGTCTACGCGATCACTTGTCCACGAACCAAAGTCACAGAGCTTCCAATTGTTGTCGTTGCCTAGAATTATGTTCTCCACCTTCAAATCCTGGTGCACGACTGGAGGCTTGTGCGAATGGAGCAGGAAAACAGCTTCCGCAATGTCTTGTAATGGCTTCAGGATGTCTTGGGCTTAGAGGAGGACGAACTCATGATTAAGAAATGTTCATGCTGCATTTGCAAAAAGAAGATGAGGAAGAAAAGGACTACTTGTGCTGCGAGAGTAAGAATTAAGCTCGCGCCGATACAATTACAAATTCATACGCATTCAAATTCATCACGTTCTTCAAGAACAAGCATTCTCATAATTTTCAGGTATTCGTTTGTTAATTCCTCCATTTTGCGTGATCCACTGAAGGAGAGTTCCGTTTGGACAGAGCTCCATCAGCATCACGATCTCCTTTCGGACTGGACCACCACCAGTCTGCAAATCGATCATGGCAGACTGATAAAACCGCACAATATTCTTGTGCTCGGGAAGGGAAGCGAGGAGAGCTACCTGTTGATGTTGTGGTAGTTGTGCTGGGGTCGTTGTAGCTGTAGGTGTATAGTGGTTTTATAATATTATGTTTTGAAGATAAAGAACGATGAAGATCATGGGTATCGAACAAGTATCCTCATCCTTTTTTCTCGCTGGTGCAGCATGTATATCTAAAACGAATCTTTCAACAATGCGTGTCAACATATGTACCTCTCGATTTGCCATATCAAGTTTCTTCTTGTCTTGGCAAATCATTTTTTTGATCGCGTATTCATCTCCGGTCTTGCCGTCTTTTCCCAGAGAAACGTAGGCGAAGCCACCTTCTGCGAGCTCCTTCACTTCCTCTATCTCTTGCCCGTTCGGGAAAGTGTACACCTTCCGAAAAAATAGAGAGTTCAACCAACCCGACATTTTATTTTCTTGTCGTTCTCTAAAAAAACTAAGAAACTTTAAGTGCTGCTGCTGATCAAGAGTTATTGTATTTCTTTGTTGTTTCTACGAACCTCTACTAACTAGTATGATATGATCTTCGCAAAAAAGTCAAAGTATGACCGCAATGAATTAGAACTACAGGCCATGGTGGGAGAGCATGGTGGACTAGATGAAATACGAACGGGTATAAAAATAGACTTACTTCTTACGATTTTGCATCAGGTGGATTTACTCTAGTAATTACTGGTTACTTTTTGAATTTACTCTCGTACCCCGACTATCATTGAGATACGAAATTCTTTAATTTATCTACTGTATTTCTTACGCGACAGGAGGAGTAGCGGATATCACGCTTAGACTAGCGATGGGCACCAGGATATCAGACCAGGGAAACCGGCAAAAGACAAAAAGAGCGGAGGGAACGCGAATGGGTGGGTGACAGATAATTTGTTTGCCTGAAATGAGATGTTGTACAGTGAAAAAGCATTTCGCAGCTACTTTGTGCGCTTATAACTTCAGCTGCATAGAAGAAATTAATAATAAAACACAGTACAAAGAACTTGAACTGGTTATGAACGAGCAACAAGAGCGGAGGAACCTCCACAGGAGTTTGTTATACTAGGAGGTGGATTTTCGTTTTCGTTTCCGTTTTCCTCGTTTTCTGATTTTCAGCTCAATGCCGTCTGGTCGTGTTGAATACATGAATGAACCAGAAGAATCGCAAAAGGGAACAACTCGACCTCGAATAAGAAGCTACATTAGAGGATTTTCATTCATTAGGGATTGGACTTGGAAACTTCTTTGTGAGCTATGAGAGTCTGCGCATTCTTGACCAGATGCATTCATGTTGCGTCTTATCATTTCTAGACGATCTTCATGTTCACCTGATTCTGTTGACGTAGTGTAAGCACAAGAAGTAGAGACCTCCCGCACTCTTCAAGAAGAACAACGGTTATTGTTCTCGTGGTCCTCTTGCACCCCAATAACCCTTGTCCGCCTCCATTACCTCTTGTCGCGTCCTCTTGCCTTTATACCGGTTCATCTCCTTCCGTCGATTCGGCGTTCTCTGGGTCGCTCCATGATTAGAAGACGTACTAGAAGAATGGATGCTTGTAGTTATCATCTGGGTAGGGAGGAAGGCGGGACGAGGAAGGACATACGACAGCACTTTGTTCTTTCTAGTAAGTAAGTGTGGATTGCTGATGCATTCGTAGGCAGTAATTACAAGATATAATCAATGTTGACCACACGACTTTGGTCGAAAGTGAAACTAAGTGTAGCTTCTCATGATCAGTTTTTTCGTTGAGAAAACAAAGCATGGCATTGATTTTTGTATTGAGCAAAGTTTGATGAGTTTCCACTATCCTTGCAGCATAATGTGAGGTCCGTCTAATGCTGCGCGCTCGATGTTGTCCTCGTAGTTGGCTTTTTCTCGTTCCGCTCTCTCCTTCCCTTCACCAGTGCTCATTGCGTCTTGTGCTTGATTTAGAATGTGTTTTATCGCTTCTACTTGCTCTAGTTTTTAGAGGGAAACGACCATGATCAGGAAAAATGAAAAATATATCATAGTATAACATCAAATCTGTCCAAGCCAGCACTACCCGAAACACCCGGTTCATGTTCAGCATAATTTCTCATGTTCAGCACGTGCTGTTCGCCCTCTCCGTCTGCCTGCACGAGCTAGATTTTCTGTCGATCGGCCTTCTTCACCACCTAGAAGGTCGGATATTTGTTTACCTTCTTCTCCTGTTAGAAGCCGTTTCTCTAACATGGAGTTTGGCGCTACATACGTGTGCAAGTCTTCCCACGTCTCGAGACCAGTAGAGTCGGATGGGTTAGAAGAAGTGCAAGTGCTGTCGTGGTGATGTAGTCTAGTTTTGAAAAGACTTTTGATTTTCACTACAAGGTCGAATGAATCGAATTTTATATCCATATCGGAGGAGAGAAATCCCCACGAAATTCTTAACTCAAGTACTTAAGGACCTATCAAGTATCCAGCTTCCTTTGTCAATCAGAATCTCTAGCGATCGTCATGGAAGATAAAGTTTCGTCGACTATCTTCTTCATGAGAAAACGCAAGATCTCCTCTTAGCTTTCTTTTCACTATCGACCCTTTTGGCAGCAGGTTGGTCTATCCTCGATTCCCCATGTGAAACCGATTGTTTCTTTTCTGTTTGGTCTGCCCTCTCACCGCTTGGTGGCGGCACGTCAAGTGACCGTGGGGGCGCAGGTATTGTCGTATCACTCGATCCCGCTTGCTTATCGTGGTTCGTTACAGAAGAAGTAGCTGCTGGAGAAGTCGGAGGTTGCTTAGATTGATAGCTGCGGGAAAAAAATTGCATTACCAAAGCAAGATCAACTTGACTAGCACTAGGTAGACGGAAATCAAATTTATCTTAATCTTTGAAGTCACAATTTACTGGGACAATCATCACAGAGATTGATTCTTGGTACTAGTCCAGATCTTACAAACTAATGGGCATTTTCATCATTCTCATTGCCTTAACAGTTTGTGGTCCTTTCTTCGCTTCTCGCACTTCCATCATATGTCGCAGCAAAGACGCTGCTGCGGATTGCTGCGCCGCCGCTGTCTGAACTCCAAGACCTTCGGAATTAGAAAGAGTCAAATGCGTATCTTTACAAGAAGCTTTGAAGCGGAGTAGAGAACAGTGCAAATCTTTACAATATTTAATCTAGCTTCTCTCCTTAGGGGTACGACCGTTGAAGGACTCCTCTCCCACTACACGAAAGTAACAAAGTAGGCGCATGATAGTGAGCCCTCACAGTAGATTTGTGGCGGAGCCGACCTAGCTAGAAAAAAGAAAGCCCAGAGGAAGATAGAAAAGAGAAAAGGGTAATTATCGTCAGGTATCCTCCTATCTGCTAAAACTAATTAAGCGCCGGCGCTATCGTCGTCCTGTCCACGACCTTACCACCTTTGCCTTAACAAGAGCAAAGGTGGTAATATATTTATATGTGGTGGAATATATGTGGTGGAGCAAACCTACCTAGGGAAGTTAGAAAAAAGGAAGCGGTGTATATATTTCACCACGACCACCAGCCTTAACAAGAGCAACGGTGGAAACCGAGGACCAAGAGGGCGCTCCAGGATTGTTCACTGCATCGCCAAGGTAAGACTCGGCTGTAATCTCCGCTTGATCCAATAGGGGCTTTGTGAAGCACTTCTGCACAACTGGTTCGTAATTGTGGCTTGTCATTAGAGGTGTTGTTGTTGAACAAGAGAGAGGGGGTTCTTCTTGCGTCGATGAATATATATAGATTAGTACTTTTACGTACAACGATGATCATAGTTATCTTGTGCTTGTGGTCGGTCGTGGAAAAAAAAATGAATCAACGTGTCTGTGAACCAGAACTCGTCAATCTGAATCATCGTCTGGTGTTGCACACTATCTTCACAAAAGTCCTCCAAGCCTTAATGTCAGATCACACTCGAATGCTCGCCAAGCCGACTCACACCGCAAAGTACCAGGTGGACATTCATATTGTCGAGAATCTTCCGGCTTTTTGTAGTAGAACCTGACGTGGGAGAAGTCAAAATAAAAATTGATCGTCTTCGTGGTACAAGAAGCTGATATTAGAAACAAGTCGAAATTCATTAGTTTTCAAGCAATAAAAAGTATCTATATCTTCATCTTTATGAAATCCGCTTTGATATGATGAACGTACTCAGATTTTGGAAATCGATACCCTCTAGCCGAAATCGGCACGCATTCTCCTGTTCCTGGACTTCCTCTTGTAGTGCCAGCATTCGCAGCCCAGAAGTTTTGCGTGACTTAGACTGGCTTGGATGGTCCTAGAGTATTTGAAACTCACATCGCAAGCACCAGCCTGCAGTTGACTTTATGAACATTTTCATCAATGAACAACAAAAAAATGCACCTTCAGACGACAATCGATTCTGATCGCCAGGATAAACTATAATATAAATACTTAGTTTAGAACTAGATAAGTAAGTACAAGTGCCAGTTGAAACACATCCCTTAACTCAAGTACGATTCTGCGTCGCATGAGGTACAAGTGATGGCGCTCCAACTCCTACATGTCTTACACGTGTGGTGGCACAACCCGCATCCACCAAAATCTATCTGCGCTTCTCATCTTAGAGGAAATCGCTGGTACTACCAGAAAAATGCAAACACTTGATCTACGAAGAAATCTTCATGATTTCTGCAAGTAATAAACGTATGCAGCAGTGGTAGTAAGCTAGTCCCCATAAGCTCCTGCCTTCTCCGAAATTCGGATAGATAGCGAGCTCTTGTGTCTGGTAGTCTTCCAGTGCTGGGTAATACCCATCGGCGCATCTTTTCACGCATAGATTTCGCGCATCAAATTCATGTGTTGGTGCACATTGAATGCACTCGTGAGGATGCGGACCAGTACATCGGAGACAATTTTTGGTGCATTTCTGGCATTCGTAGCCGTAACGGAATTGCCTGATGAGGAGAATGGGTATAATTGAAGATTGATCTGATGTGGCCCTGTCTGATGCGTCGCAGCCCTGCCACTGCTATGAATTAGGGGACTTGTACGTGGGTCAGAAAGTAGTTGTTCATACACTGGGAGATAGGAAAAATTGCCAACAGGAGACAAAAAGGATGAATACCCAGTCGGACAGGGCACGAAGCAACGGTCAAACCAGAGTTCGTAGCCCGCTCGACATTGCATGCAGTGCCAGTCTTAGAGGGCGCGACAGATGAAATAGACGTCTCATTCGTTCGTTTCCAATGCTGGAAACGGACGAACATGAAAATTGACACTCCCTTGTCGTCTCATTCGTTCGTTTCCAACGCTGGAAACGGAAGCAACAGATTCATTGTAGTTGTACACAGCAATCTTTTTTTTTTGGGATTTGGAGATTTCAGAAAAAAAATTTCTGGCCACCAGTAGGGGCACAGTACGTTTCACACTCAACAAACAGGAGGGAGACAGCATGAAGGACTCACCACACAGAATCAATCTTAACATCCCGTCTGACACGGTATTTTCCTTTCGGGATCGCAACCGCTGACTTCGTGTGCAAATACGCGACACCTTGCGCAGTTCGCATCGCACTTCTGAATAGCGGCGACCCTGTCCACAAAGGGGAGGAGTATCAGAAATCGCGAAAGAAGAAACCGCATATTTTTGTTTACTTAATCACTCAGATACTTATGTTTTCAGGTGGAAACATAACATGGGATTAAATCCGAAGGGTGCAAGCACGTGACGGCTCTCTAGGTGTCTCCTGTGGATCCGTACGATCACTTTCCTTTACTTCGTGTTGTGATACTAGTACCTAAGTACTGTTTCGTGGTTGATAACTGCACATCTTCAGGTCCTCGTGGGTGGTGAACAATACTAGATTTTTTCTGTTTTCAGATGATGTATTTTTCCTCAGACAGATAAGTAGATTGATACTCCACAGAAAAGACTACAGAGTGCATCAGGTGGAAAGCAGCCTCTCCTTCACCAAGGTATCCTCTTTGTTTAACATCGCCTTTTCTATCTAAACACTTCGTGGACTCACCTCAGCGCTCTGACTGCCTACACTCGCTTCCTCTGGGCATCTCGCTCAATCGTAGCCTGTTTCTCATCCTCCTACGAGACTGGTAGGTGACCAAGGCGGTGAAAGCTTTGGCAGACCTCGTCTTCCATCCTTGAATGTAGACTCCATGTGAGTGTGCAATCCTCAAAAAGTGAAAAACCGGTCACATGATAGACAGCGTTTATCCGAGTTGTTATCATCATGTCATGCCGTGTGCGCGTCATTAGATGTCCGTTGACAACCTCATTCTCATTAGATGTCTGTGTCAATATCGTCGAATGTGCGAGTCATTGTTCATATCTTTGTGGAGTCAAATTTACACTCTTCATCGTTCACTTGTAAATCCAAAAAACTTTCCCAGGAAAGACCTCTAATTCTCAACTCAAGTTTGGAATGATTCATTTGGAAACAGAGAAAAGTGCTAAAAAAAACGCAAACTTTGCCAAAGACTGTTGTGTC
Organism: Amoebophrya sp. A25; assembly: GCA_905178165.1. Classification (NCBI taxonomy): domain Eukaryota; class Dinophyceae; order Syndiniales; family Amoebophryaceae; genus Amoebophrya; species Amoebophrya sp. A25. The sequence continues at coordinate 68,926 of CAJINU010000106.1, read as the reverse complement.
AATACAGAAAAAAAAAGCATCGGCAACAAATCTTGACTAAAAACTCTCTATGTATTTACCCCACGTCTTCTTGCCAGCGCAATCTTCTGACTGACCGCCTGCAACAAGTCGTCCGACAGAGGCAGGATCTGCAATCGCTCCATGCTCTTCAATAGGTTTCGATATGGTATGATCGGAAGCCTCGAAGGCGATGATGAAGTTGTACTGCTGGAATCAAACTGCAAAAGCCGTTTCGACAGTAAGTCGATTAATCCATGTGCAGCGTGAAGTTCTAGAGGAGGGGTCTGCTTCTTGTTCGTGTAGCTCTTGTCGTTATCTTCTTGTGTTGGCTGTTGATGTTGCCCAAGTCCATCGGCAAGCTTGCACAACTCCAGAAACGTCAGCTCTTGGAACGTGTAGGAACAGTACGGAGTTGAGCTCGGCGTTGAACTTGAGGTAGACCGCTTGCTCAATTTCTTAGAGATGCGGGTTAGCTTAGGTTGTGAATCCTGCACATCGAGCCCCCGGGTACGGGTACCTGGCTATAGCAAAATTATAATATGCAAAATGTAAATGATTCACAGGCAACGAGTATCTTTATCTTTTGCTTTTCAAAGTTCTCTCAAAAGAGAAACGTGTCCTGACAGACTATTGATTGATAAGCACCGTAGTACAGAAGTATCAAGATCATGACGTCAGAGTCTTCGCAAGGCCTTAAGCATACTCGTCCTGCTTTTCCTCCTCTTTATACCTCCGTTACCGCCTCCATCTCCATGTCCATCTTCTCCAAGCGATTCTATTCCTTTCTCCATCACCTTCACACTTCCATCTACGAGATCTGCTGTTCCACCTTGCTGCTGTCCTCTGTAATATTCCGCTAGATTCCGTTTCACTGCGTCAAAGAAACAGTGCACATCCTCCTTGCCGCCAAGTGCAACTGACAGGTTCGCAATCTCGCTTCCGCGAGTGTCCATGAAGCGCTTCGTTGCAAGCTGTGCAAGTGACGCCCACACAGCGTGGCTTGTACTTCGGGGATAGAAGTTAGAGGGGATGGGCTGAAGGTGAAAAATAAACAGGAAAGTAGTAGAAGGTGACGCGGGGAGCATGACTATGATGTTGATGTTATTGTACAGTAGAATGAAGAGTGTTTTTAATGGCTTGTGCTTGGGTAGTTGCTTGTGGAGAAAATGAAGACAGTGTAGGTCTAATAGCCAGGTCGAATGGCTCATGTGTTTTTACTGTTGAGGAATGCAAGATGATAACGCGTCTTAAGTTCTCCCCCGCTTGATGACTGGCCTTTGTGCAGACAGTAGGCCAACGTGGCGATTGACAGTGGTGACATCTTGCTTGCGCTGGTAGCTTGTAGTTCGGTCTCGTCACAAGAACTTAGAGAAACGTAGAAGTATACTGAGTAATGCCGCTGATATTCTTGTCCTTCACGTAGGTATGCAACTAATGACGAATAGTTGTACCACTTCGCTGCAAGAACGTCAGTTCAGGGGAAAATAGGATCACTGTGTGTGTGTGTGTGCCTCCATAACATCTTTGCAATCCTGTCAGCAAAGCAGCTCATCAACTGCTGTCTCGTTGCGTCATCGTCGTCTGCTGTCTTGGTATAGCATTGCAGCAGCAAGCAGAGTGACTGTGGACTCTCTATTTGAGCGATTTCAGCTGATAAGCTTGCCCACAAAAGATGCAATAGAGGATCTCTTGACAGTTTCAACTTGCCGTAGGCATGCGGGAGTTAGAGGATTCGATTTATGTAGCTTCATAGCGTAGTGCGTGCAAGATCATCATGGATTGAGAGGAAGAATGCGCTCGTGCTTGTGACAAGTTATTCTAAAAAAATCACGCCTACGCCCACCTTCTCGGAATAGTACCTACGATTTTGGCATCAATCACCTTCACACTCACCATTACAGCTTCACCGTTAGGCATAAAAAAGCATTGTCAGTTGCCGAATCCGCGTAGGACTACTACCGTGAGCAGTGTTTGTCGAATCCAAAACTTGTGGAACTTCCTGTGAGATGATATCGAATAGGCGTTGGTGATGTATTCCAACTTGCGCGAAGGCGTTGGCGCAAACAGCGAGGTTGCGCAGACTCCAACATGGTGCTCTACCTCCTACATGGTCTTGTTGACAGGTGCGGCGTTGCAGCGCTGACCCTTTCTTATTTTGGTGTCGCTTTTTAGAAGTGTTGAGATGGAGTCTAGACATGCTGGCGGAATCAATTACAAAAAAGCTGATGCACTGCTTTCTCAAACTAGTAATCGCGGTGAAGGATAGGAGGTGCCTAAACGATCGAAGAGCTACTCTATCTTACCCCACGAAATCAAATTATATGCTTCTAGACGATATTACGGAATGTGAGCACCTAGATCATAAGTTTCCTTCCACCAGACGAAGCTGAACTGCCAACTACCTTTGCTGAGTTCATCTGCTTCATTCGCATCAATTCGTGCTGCTGTGTCGTTGTCGTGACTAAATGCGACGCCACTTCCGAAAACAACGCTCTGATTAAAAAGTATGCGGGCACATTGCCGCCGACGATCTCACGACTTTCTGACCACATCCTACTTGTCAACTGTAAGTAGGAAAAGCGGAACTAGGAATAGAACCTTTGAAAAGCCGTAACACTAAGATTCTCGCATATTTGCGCTCCTTTCTTCGGTCCTTATGGTGCTGCTCAGCTAGTTCTTCGGCAGAAAGTTCACAAAGCGCTAGCGCTTTTTCGATATCCAGGAATTTCGAGATCTGCGCATACGCTTTTCTTCGAAGACGAGTAAATATGCATCCTATAACACTGTAGAGTAAATGCCAAGCAGTGCTTATGCATCCTATAACATCACTGTAGAGTAAGTATAACACTGTAGCGTAATAAATAATGCCAAGTTGTAGAGTTCTTGGTCTAATTTCCTACTAGTGGAAATGAGAGACAGGAGACTGCAGGTAACGTGTTATGTGCCTCAATTTAGCGTGCGCTAGAATGCATCGCGGTCCCCTCATCTTGACCCCTTTTACCTTGTATTTCACGAGAATACAAGGGAAAAGGGGACCAAGATGCCGAGAATGATGGAAAAAAGCTGACCATAATCAATCGAGGAGATCAACAGCGAAAAATACTAAGTAATAGGCAAGAACAGCTCTACCTCAATCGAGGAGATCAACAGCGACAAATACTAATCGCCAAGCACAGCTCTTAAATTGAGAATTCCAACTAGCTGGTTCTGCGTGAAGTGAACTAGATCGCGGAGAACTAGGGGAACGAAAAAAATCAAACCCTCAACGAATGCACGCCGTTCGCCAGCAAAAATGAGTGGGGGTGTTGTTGTTGGACCTGCTGAACCTGAAGAACTGTTTACTGTGTCTGATGAAGATGCTTTCATCTCATGAAGATTCTTCTGTTCTTCGTGGCCTGCTTGATCTGCCCCTACATCTGCTTCTCGTACTTTTTTCTCATTTACGTCGTTACTACTGCTTAATAGAGTTGTACCCTGATCTTCGTCGAGAACGCCCTTCTCCTTCTCTTCAGCTTCCGCTGTTGTGCTACCACAAGAAGAATCAGAGGTTTCACTTTCACTTTCGCTTGTACTGGCTGGTTTAGTTGCACTAGTTTCCATAGAAGTTGTTGAAGTTGTGGTCACGCCTCTACTTTCCCTACCAACTTCTCCGGTTGCCCTGAAACTTGTCGAGCTAGTATTAGGCGCTCCGCGACTTCCACTTCCGCGCTGCCAAGGTTGCTCCAAAGATGGTTGCTGGAACAGTGCTTGTGTCCTTCCATATGCGTTCACTGCGAAGAACACATCAGACGGCTTCACATCATCTAGACCTCGCAGATGACTTCGTCGACAGAGGGCCATATACTCCTGTATCTTGTCAAATACAGACCGCAAAAGGTCTCGACAGGCAACTCCGACTGGTGTTTTCGATGGACTTCGTCTATTCGTTTTGCCTCGTGGGATATAACTGGTCCGAGAATCCTCGCTTGTTGTACGTGTACCGGATGATGTGGCAGGACTACCATCTGCCAGTGGACCAGTGATCAGATCGGATAAGTGATTGGCAAGCTCAAGGGCTAATTTGAAGTTCTGGCCTACAAAATCCTTTCGACACACTTCGTGCTGTGCCTTTTTACACACCTGCAGAAGCATAGGGCCTCCACGAAGAACTATACTTTGTTGTGGTGAGGATGAGGATGACACTCCTCCTCGTCCTTCTCGACCGAAATAAATATGCTTTGATGATATTGATGCTGGTGTTCCTTGGATTTCACGTCGTTCGTCATCGGTTGATCGCACAACAACCTTTGAAGACGGCACTCCACCTCCTGTTTTTCCGTCCTCGCCTTCCATACAATTTGACGCGGAGGCAGATATCGTGTCGTTCGCTTTCGCGATATTTCTGCCTTCGGGCTCAGCCTTATCTTCAACAACACTACCGCTCTCTTCCGCAAGAAATGTCAGCTTATCCTGCGGCACCAGCAGATAATTTTGAAAGTGGCTTATCGCATGAAAAGTGTAGACTAGAGCATACGGGGAAATGCGTTCTGGTCTCAGGCTTGGGTCTAAACGTTTCGCGCGTCTCAACAACACGCGTCTTTGTAGTATCCGTGATGTGCCACCGCCACCACCCAATTCGTAAACGGCCTTCCACGCCAAGGCTTCGACAGCCAAAAACTCTTTTCTAGAAAGCAATACTTGTGGCTCGTCGACGCAGACTGTCTTCGTTGTAGTGGAAGGGGTAGTTCTTCGTATCTGATTTACGACTTCTGGTTTCCGATTCGCAGTCGCGATAGACGAAGAACAAGCCGCTATTGCAGCTTCACCTCGTCTGATCTCCGCATCGTTTTGAGCAAAACTCGTCCACCTGCTGCTCGTACCTCCATTTATGACATTTTCGTCGCGAATGGCTTCACGGCCTCTTGTTCCTCCATCTGCATGACCAGCAAACGGCTCCAATCTCTTCGACGCAACACCAACTCCCACTGCCATAACTTCTGGTCCATCGGACATGGAGGCTTCCACTTTCCTCACAACCCCTCCTCCAGGAACAAGGAAACAGTCAGATTTGATCACCGTCTTCAGTGCAATAGCGCATTCCAGGCTACTTCTGGCCTGCTCACGTGCCACGTTTACCATGTCCAACCATAGATTTCGATCTCGTAGACGCCAAGAAGCTTCGTCATTGGACGCATCGGCTGCTGCTTCTGGTGCATCAGCGACGTCGAAGACACTTCTATTTGTGCCAGCATGTGAACTGCTTTCAGCAGGGTGTTAGAAGTTCGATCGTTTCATCGCGTTGACCCATTTCAAAGTAAGAAAGCGAATATGCGTGAGAGAGTGATGATCTAACTCCAAGAAAAAGACGATATGACACGCCATAAGAAGACATACCCGAAGGGAAAGAAGATTCTGAAACATGATTTTTGGATGACGACATCAACTTCAGCTCGACACATGCTCTCAGCATCAGCTTGAGGATTTGCCGGTTCTCGCTCGTATTGTATCGACGGTACAGTTTAGAATTATGAGTGTTTTCGACATGATGTAGAAAATTTAGATTTCGTTGCTTTCTAATTTTATTGATGTTGGCATTGATTTAGAAAATTTAGATTTCTAAACTGGTTCTAATCATGTAGTGTCAAGAATCATAGTCTCCGACTCCGGGTTGATCTCGAATGAAACGGTGAAATATTGTGAAACTTCAAACATAATCCAATCATCTAATATCTTTACAAGAACCTGAAAAAAATCTAAATCTATTCCCACTTAATACCAAATACAACAGTGATGAATATCTGAGACAAAAGGCATGATCTTCTAAAGGCAAAAAAAAGCGCCTCTCTTTCGGCTCGTCATAAGCATCTTCACAAACGGATTCCGCCGTGCAGCCTTGTGTTCAGGATACTGCTCGCTCTGCCACTCTTTGAATGCGTGGAGCATATCAAACGGAACGGTGCCAAGAGACGCCACGTGACTCTTCCTTTCGTCGCCTGTTCGCGGCTGATGCAACATGCCGAACTCCGATCGCGTGTTGAAAGCCTCACGTTCGGCACGCCGGAGACGACCGGGAAATGAAAGAGTGGAGATATTACATCGCAGCCTTTGTGGATCGGAGCTGTTGTGTGAATCGAAAGGAAGTGATTTGAGCTCTGTTCCGCTTTTTCTTTTTGAAATCCAAATTGTAAGGTAGGCCCAAATAAGTCTAAACTTTCTAACTCTGAAAAGTCTTTCGATCCTAAAGGAAGTGTCTCCGGTGCCTAAAGAAGTCATAATCTTTAGAGTGTTAGATTTGCAAGACAGTTCTTTTCGAAAAAATCTAAATAAATAATGTCACGAGTTATTGTCGTAACTTGGGTCCACGTGTCGGAAATTGTGGTAAACCAACGCCTGGTCCTACTCCGGTGGCCCTGGTGGCCTGTCTTGGCCTGACGGTTCTGGCCGAGGTAGACAGCATGCGTGCCCCCATGTAATATGGAGAAACATGGCCGCGCAGAGGTAGCATCTTGCCCTTGCGGCTCGGTGTCGAGTATGTCGAACATGGCAAGGCAGGATGAAGCATCATGATGATGGTCTGTTGTCATTTCCAACAAGTGACAGCAAGTGTAATTACTTACGTGTTATCGAGTGTAAAAACAAACATCTGAAGAAAAGAACAAAGAGAAAGACGCATGGTTGTTTTTGTCATATACAAGAACTAATTACTTACGTGTTATGGTGATCTTACATATGCGTCGCGGTCAAGAACAGGTCGAACCCTCCATTGCAGATGAGTCGAACCCTCATTTTTCCTCAAAAGGTCAAGAACAGGTCGAACCCTCCATTGCAGATGAGTGTATCGATCCACAATTTTCTGCGTTAGGTTGGGGAGCCACCTACGAGTTGCATGATCTTACCAGCAAGGATCTGAATCCACCGTGCTCAAGAAAATCTGGATTAGAAATGAATCAAGACCCCGGATCCATGATGTCCTCCTTCAATGACATTCCGTCCATGGAATACCAAGTGAAGAAAATGATAGACCGCGTTCCCTTGCACAGCAGCTTTTGTGATAAGATCGGCGTCGAAAACCGATATTTATCATAATCATGAGGGAGACGGCAACATCAGTTACTTTTCTTAGGATAGGCGGTTAGATACATATACATATCCTCAGAAATAGCAACTGTAGGGGGACTTTTCCGGATTCTTCTACTGGAACTCCTACTATCTTGTGCTTTCTCGAATCCTGAGAATGAACATATTTCATCTGCTTCTACTCTCCACAACCAAGAATTCGGGAGGATCCGCAAAAGCCATTTAAGAAGAGCCCAGCATGCCTAACAAAGTATGAGTTAGCAGAACTGTTAAAATTCCGCCATAATTCTCCAAGTTCGAGTACCCGCTTAAAGCCGGTTTACCATTCGGATTCGCAAGTACCCCTGATGATGAAGAGGAGGAGGTTGGACCGACATTGAGCCCAAAATACAGGAAAACTCCGTTTCCGCTGGGAGCGTAGAGTCCGCCGAGAAGGTGGAACACGATTAAGAAAGAGCCGTGTACGTACGCCACTACGGAAATCATACCGTCGTGCGGATCCCTGCCCCAAAAGTAGGGCCGTCCGACAATGGCAGCACGATTCGAAGAGCTGCTCATCTTGGTGTTTTCTGCTCTTCCGTGCAGACAATACTAGCAGAGAAGAAGAGAGGATGACAGGATAAACAGCAAACTCAAGTATATCCAACACGAAGAAAGAATAGAAGTGGGAAGCACTAGAAGTGAAGAGAGAGTGGGAATTGGGAATGAAACAACCATAAGAGCTGGAAAAAAACATAGGATACCGCCATGAAATAAATCGTAAACTTTCATACATACCAAATTCAAAAGATTTTCACCTACGCAGTCTCGGAACACACTCGGACAGAGCAACCTCACACAGATTTTCTCAGATGTAACAAGATGTGGCCACCTTTCAAACAGAAAAACCACCCTCTCCTCATGACAGATCTTTGCTCATTTTCATTGTGCTTGTGTGAGATTAGGGATGATGATCAGGTAATAGCTCATCTGTCTATAAGTCTACTTTGCCGTCTGACAGATTCATCTAGTAACGCCTGATAGGCGAGGTTTTTCCTAATTCTAAGGCTCTCAGCAGACAGATAATCACTTACTTCACCTTTAGCGTAGCTTTCAAGGGTGAGCCGCCCAGTGCTAGACTTATGCTGGAAGATTGAATTAGATTTACTGGATAAAATTGCTACTTGCGTCATGTTGAAAGTCCTCATCTTAAGGATCCGAAAAAAATCGCATTCAGATCGTCGCTAAAACAAAGTCACATGAAGTAAAGTTTAGTCTTACTTCTGTCTGAAGCCGTTTCTGCGGAGAAGGCCAAATTTGAAAGAGACACTTACGCACATCTCCTGCAATCTCCGTTTTACATGCTTTGTGTCTACTAGTACTCCTTAGCACATTTATTGAAGGACTTACACTTAGGATGGAAGACGGACCGTCACGACAAAGACATCTTAACACAGACAGACTTAACCCGTTCAACAAAGCCTCTCGTCCTCTCCTCATTCCTCTTACCTTGACGTCACTACGTTGTGCCAAAAGAAAACTACTACAAGCGAACGCTGCTCGTCGTTGCTGTGATGCAGTGAGAGTGACGGGAACAATGCCACTTAACAGCGCGTGGGCGTGAAGATGAGAAAGAAAAAGATTCTCCAATGAAGTCCTGTAGTTCGTTAGGCAAAGGCTGGCGCCCGCTTGAAGCGTCGAAGTCGAAGACCCTCCATTCACTGGTCTTTTTTCAACGCGGTCTTGATCTATCCCTCCAATAATATTATGAAGATAGGCTATTGCTTGTAAACTGCGCCACAGAAATTCCGGATGCTCTCGCAGTGGTACTGCGTTTTTTGTGCTGCTTCCCTTAGGCTTAGTTGTACTTTTGGCAAGGCCTTGCGGAGTAGATTGATCGTCTTCGATCCAAGCAGAGGCACTCTGCTCTGCCTTTTTCGAGAGCTGCTCTTCGCAAGAAAGAGGACTACTCCCTTGTTGTACGTGTATTCGCACATCTTCGGCATTTGTTTTCGGCAGCTTCTGCTTCTGCTGCGGACATGCCTGCAGAAGCATCTTCTTTCGACATCTCCTATTGCTGCCTGGTTGACTTTGCAGCATCTTAATACGCTGACGCATGACATTTTCCAAAACATGTAGTAGTGGTTCAGCACGTTCGACTTCATCCAACGCGACTAGGGCGTTCACGAATCTTCCCAGTAACCAAAAGTCGCACTCCTCCATCGAAAGATGAGAAAATACGTCCTCCCACACACTCGCTGTTGGCTGATGCAGACCACGCCCAGAAACCTCAAGGGCCTGCACATAATCACGAGTTGTCCATTTTTCGTCCGTACAACTATGCTGTACAACTTGTGCTGTCGTTCTTGTCGATCTACCAGGTGGAGTTGCTTGTCCCCGAAGCTTTTTTGAGTATACGCGCCACAATTTATTCAGCCAGTTTTTGTCTTTGTCTGTCGTTGAAGATGTCCTGCTTCTGGAAGATGATGGCGCAACTGATGTTGTTGAGTTCATTGTATTCGTTGAGCGTGTTCCGTTCGTATTCGTTGAGTTAGGCTTGACTACATTCGACAGTTCACTAAAATCTTGTTTCCAGCTTCTATCAAACGCGTACGCCAAATCTTCCAAGTCAGCCAGTCCCTCTAAACTTGCCAGCAACAACTTCTTTCGCATTTTGCCAACACCCGCAAGTTGGATTAGCAGTTCTCGGGATGGCTCTCTCAGTATATTACAAGAAGTCTGCAAGGCCGCCAGCCACTGTTGCGTTTTCTTCTGGTACGTAACGTAACCAGTTTCGGGACAAGTGGAGGCAAAGCGACGAATAGATACACGATCAAGTAGAAAGGATCGCAGACTGGTGCAGAGCAGAGAAAGATCGTCGAAGGACTTCGTGGTCGACGAAGGACGCTGTGCCTCTTGTAGCGATTCTTTATCCTTCATCTTGACGAAACTTTTACCATCATTTTCCGCTCCACTTATCGCCTTCCGAATTTCGACCAGCGCTCGTAGTAAAAACGACGCCTGGGAAAGAAAATCCTCAGTGAGCATTTCTGTTGACTCGAAACGCTGGTCCCAACATTGTCCAACTGAGCCTCTCAGGGCCTTCGCAAATTCTGCCACATTATCTCTTGCTACAAGATTTTTTCGTCCTTCCGCGGAAAAAGCGGCAGCAAATACTGTTGCGCACGTTTCTAAGGATCGGAGGTCCCCACTTCGCGCCATATCAAGGACACCCGCGGAGCCTGCTAACCGACAAGCCAAGCTGTGCCATTCTAGTGAGTGTAAAGATCGCAAGAGAACGCAGATAGTTTGGTGGCTAGTGCTTGATGCTTGACATGACTTCTTCGAGTACGGGGGCGAGTCTGTTCTTATAGGCTCCTTCGCATTTCGTTGTTGCAGATAGGTTGCAACTTCATCTGTACTACAACTACCGAAGCTTTGTGCACAGCCTTTAGCCGTGTCGCTCTCTTCAACAGCAGCCTCTTCTATACCTTTCTCCGCTGAGCAAGAATCTTTACTGAGTCTTCTGCTCACTGAGCAAGAATCCCCTCTGTGGTTTCTGCTCTCTGCGGCTTCCTCTAAATTCGAAGCTTCAAGTGAAGAAAACCGCGACGCATAGTAGTATAGAAGAGGCTCTACGTCGGGTCTCGCAGCCGCAAGCGCACGCTTCACTGAGCCAAAGTGTGGCCCTATATTCTTCTGGCCCGTGAAATACCCACAAGACGTTAGAATCATCGATACAGCTTGCGCACTTGGTGGCACTGGAAATGAGTCATCAATCGTTTTCACAGCAGGTGGCACATCTTCCACCGTGTCTCTTCTTTGCTTGTTCGCCATTCTACTACCGTCCGAGAGCATCGCCATCTTTATCGCTGATACTCTTTCATCTGCAGCAGCAGCGTTCTGGGAAGGCTCTTTTTCAGGCTGCCCTACCATTAAGGGACCATCCATGTGACTCCGTAAAGACGTTTCGTTCTCTAGTTCGTAAAGGTTTCGACACTGTTGCGCCTGTTTTCGCAAGTATCGAATTGCTTGCTTCATTATTTTCGTAGCAGCTTTTCCACGTTCGTCTTCGCGTGAAGTTCTTCTTTCACGGATTTGTGGACTGACTTGCACATGACTCCCTGAGGACGAACCAAACTCAAGGGGCATATCTCCCGTTGTTGACGCCATTTTGCTTTCATCTCGAGCAGTACTCGTGGCTCCTTCATCATCCTGAGCCACTGCCTCTCCACCAAATAAGTTCTGATGCGTTCTTCCTTCTTCATCTTCGCCAGGCATCGCAGTTGGCTTCTCCCACTCAACATCAACAGTCCTCTTGTCATCGTGACAAAGTGCCGCAAGTACGCGTGCTAAAGGGCGCGCTGTTGTGGGTGATGTGAGGCCATTCTCAACTGCTGAACAAAAATGCTCTGTATAGGAACCTCCTGAGAGCGGAAAGCAGTCGAAAAAACACAGCACCCTCGCCAAAGATTCTGCGCTCATGCCAGAGAAATTTCGGCCGAGCAAAGCCCGCGCTCGTCGGAGATGACTACTTGTCTTATGTCCAGCTTTGTGGTCCTGTGTCTGATATTCATGTCCATGGCGTCCATCATGGACTCCTAGTCCTCCTTCTGGAGGTGATGTAAGGTTATAGAGACTACAGTAAAAGTAGTAGAGTTGAAGCACTTCCATTCTCAGTCATTGTATTGGACACTCAAGATGAACCTCCTAGAAGTCGACTTCTCAAAAGATAGATTAAAGACAAGAGAGGAGACTACAAAACAGAAGAGATCACTTCTATTAGATATGATTTCTTTGACTTTGAGTATAATATTGATACTCTATGTTGGCAACTAAAAGCTAAAACTCCGACTCTTTTCATAAATGATTGCGCTTTTGCATAAGAGCAGCGCCGCAGCGCATTTCTCTCCTGACACCGCTTCTTGCGACGCATACTGAAGGACTCTGGGAACTAATATCTGTTCGAGCTGTCCCAATGCTAATCCCACACCATCAGGATCCGCTTGTCGCGCTACACGCGCTGCGCGAAGGACTGCGCCATAGTCTTGGAAGGAACTCGTGATGTGAATGAAGACAGGGCAAAGCATGATGCCGAATGATACATTATGCGTATCAAGACAAGGCGAAGCGTGTCCACGTGCTCAAGAACTCATGCGTAAATCGTGGAAGGAGAAATCAGACAACGGATATCAATAAGCTGCTAGTAATCTACTTATCAGATTATTTTAGACCACAAGGTGCTGACTTTTTCTTTCTTAGTAAGCGTCTACGTCGTATTAGTAATATGAGGAAGAGGAGGCACTAAGTACATCAGCATCACTTTTCCACGTCGTAAAATCAACTATATTAGTTCCAGTATAATTTTTGCGCATCTGTTCCACCACTTGGCGCCACACCGGTTCCCAGTATCTCATCAAATGTTCTTGAGGGTCTTTGCCATCTGAGGTTACTTCTGCAGTGCGCGACATCTTCTGTTAGATAGAGCGGCTCCCTTCGCAGTCGCATCCTTGCAGAAGACGCGTGTTCTTCAGACGTTCCCTCTTGTGTCCTATTCTAAAGGAGAACGGAAATCCCTCACTCCATTTATCTATCCTAGAGGAGAACGAATGTCCCAGCGCTATCCCTTTTTCTCTTCAACTTTGGTACTGCCCTTAACTCTCCATCCTCTTCGCAACCGCCCACGCAAGACGCGACAGGGCTCTTCCATTTTGGTTCGAAGCCCAAAGTGCGCGGTGTGCTTCCATTGCAATTTCAGCCTCCTGCCGTTCTGCAACTTCGGAGTCTGAGGCCCCTTTCGTGTTGTGAACCGTAGCAGTGCTGGTGGCTGAAGACATAATTCGGGCAAGAAGTGCGGGAAGGTCTATTGCCACCTTCTTGGTAGTGCTCCTTGCTACCCGCGCTGCGCTCCTCCCCTCCATGTTCATGGAGTATCTTTTTGCTGCTTGCATTTTGTTTCCTTGTTAGCTTATGAGGAGAGTAGCTCCATGTCGTGCATGTTAACATAATGAAGTGGTCATAAATGGCACCAAAATCGATTACCCCCGTCTCGTTCTTGATTAGGAGACGCGCGTACTCGGTCACTGTTTCACTCGTGCACTTGCGAAAAATGGACGCTCTTCGAGCAGGCTTATGCATCTGTGAGGAGGTGGAGGATGATCACTTTCACTCGACCCTCGACATTCTCAACGTGACATTCTCAACTACGTGCAATCATAATCCTTACCCTCCATCTAAGTGTACAATCATAATCTTGCTCCATGTTACCGTAGTTATCCTAAGTCCTACGCCCAACCCCAGATATACTGTAACTCTAAGTGTATAAGAAAACCTGATATAAAGTAGTGGGTTGTTCCTCTCCTCTTCCGGAAGGATCGATTGGTGTTGTAGCTGCCCACTACTGTACTATAGCCTCAACAGCTTTCTGACCATCCGCCATTAAGTTTCGTACTGTCTGAGAGTGTCGTTGAAAAATGGATTTTGAGTGAGTCACTTCTCGTACTACTCCTAACAAGTACTCTGAGGGTGTTCTTGAAAAATGGATTGTTCTCCACTAGTGCTAGCACTGCTCCCAACTAGAACTACTCAAGAGGACCAAGATGAAGCGTAATTATGTCAACGAAGATCTTCGTCTTCCTGCACCTGCAGCATAAAAATGGCGTACCAGTATGAGCCACTAGCACAGCACCGCCTAGTACTGCAACTGTCTCAATTGTTGCGGCCAGGAGAACACCAAAATTAGACTAAGCAGAAGGCAGCCCAACGGCTACGGTTTGGGTGTTGTTCTTCATCATCCTCGGCGATGTCGCCCCTGTCCTGTGACTAGTGCTAAGTTCAAGTTCAAGTTCAGGGTATCCCCGTCTCTCGCCCCAGACCTCGGTCTACGGCAGCACTGAGGGATGGTAAAGGTGTCTACTCCTTCGAGTAGAGAGGCCTGGCCGACTTTATCCGCCCAGCACAGGGGAAAAATGAGAAGAGGAAGTATTTGGTCCTTGTTGTTGTTAACTACGGAGATCCCTGAGGCTTAGCGCCTTTCATCTGATGTTAATTGCTAATCTGCATGTGACAGAACTGAATAAGTGAAAGGAAAGGAAATGAACTGGAAGCTGCGGTCTCCTTCATTCAAGGACCGATCGCTGCCACTGAAGGACAACGTACATCTGACCGCGAGCTCATGTCATTCAATCACCTGTATTTTGGTCCTTGTTGTTGTTAACTACGGAGATCCCTGAGGTTGATAGAAGTTATGACTAAGCACGGCCACGATATCGCAGAGACGTCATCCCAGACTGAGACAGGGATACCATATGCCTGTGGTATAAAAAACAAAAGAACTTCGATGAAGATGAGGCTAGCACTTGAACACCTTCAACTCATGTCTTAAGAGGAGCGATCACTATAAACCCGATAAGAGTGTGCATCTATTATGTTCATCTTCCTACGTTATACTACAGAATGCGCAGTAAGTAGATATGTCTCGACTATAACCATGACTATGCTGCTCCTCCCGAGACGAAGCAACGAAAAGGGACTACTTGGGGCATCCAATAGAAACATATACAGCTAAACTTTTTTGCCCATTTCTGTTTCTCAATCTAATCGAAGTCTCCAGATGTATCCCAAAGACTCAGGCAACTCATCAGGACACTGGTACACGTAGTCATATCTTCAGTAAATGAGGTCATGCGTTCGCTTCGTGTTGTAATCCTTACTCGATCTCAACTTACTAAATGAGATGAAATACAAGTACTAATACTTAATTAGAAAGAAAATGCAAATGGGAAGACGTTCAAACAAGATCTGGTCCTAAGAGTTGTTGTGCATAGCCATTTACCAACTCCTCGGTAAGGTGACCGCATGCGAACTCATTAAACGGTGGCTGGCCGCTAGCGCTTACGTCAGGCGATAGCGTAAAGATGGAACCAAGCAGCGTTTCTGCGCAGAACTTCTTGCTCGCTCCTACCAGCTCCTGTAGGGTCGGCTTCGCCGGAGGTGTCGACGAGGGTTCGTCGTGCGCTCTCACCTGCTCTTTCGATTCGTAGAGCAAAATCGATGTAGTTCCGCCGTTCGCTGCTCGTCGTATTAGAATGGTGAAACTGGGAATCAGACTTAGTACGAATCATTATTCATGTACAAACACTGAAAAAATATTCTTCCAAAACAATCATTAACCTTGGACGCAAACTATCTTTCGCTTGCGTGTCCACGTTCCTCAATGCCACTAGCACTTCCTTGCAACGAAAGCGTGGAGCATCGCTGAAGGCTTTCCGCGTCGTCGTCAAAAAATTACGCATGGCGTCTCTAATGTCCGTCTCATCCGCTTCTCTGAGCTCGTTAAAGTGCCCGCCATCGTGGATTGCAACCAATCCCGGCCAAGATGAGTAGTGGAGGAAGGCCACAGCACACCCGCCGAGGCCGCAAGCGTGTCATGTACAAAGTCGTTGCAGCTCATTGTCATCGCAGTAGCGTCGTTAGCGGTAGACCCAGTTGTCATATGCGAATGGTCCCCTTTGCTGCACAGATTCACGGTCCCTAGATTCGAGAAATGGTCGGGTCTCTGATTCTGTAGCAATGTCTGATCTGATTCCTGCAGTTGTACAACGGGACGCAAATTCTGTTCAATCGGATGCTTTCTCAGCATTGCGTTAGAGCTAGCGTAGCTACGTCCCCCATATTAGTACTTTAGGGTGAGCAACTTTTCTGAAATTCTTAAAAGCCTTCCTTAAGTCGTGCCTTCGTTAAGGGAATGGATTTCTTGAAAAAATTTCTATTGCAAAAAGTTACTTCTATAATAGATTTTGATTTTCCTTAAGGAACAAAACTGCTCCTTAAGGAGGCTCCTCAAGGAACAGCTGTGGCAAACTTTGGCTCGCTTAAGGCATCTACAGCGATTCAAAAGTGGGGAAATTTTTAACGCGTGTCACGCAAGGAAGATCCGAGGTTTTTTCCACTGATCTAGCCTGTCGCTCTTCCTATGAGTTCCAAAGAGTGAATCACTCGCCATGCATGACGAAGAACCTCCTTCCAGCAATAAGAAGCGCCGCCATTTTTTTCAAAGACCTACGACGTCTGCCTCCCTATAAAATACAACACAAGACCAGCCAGCAAGATGAAGAACGCCGCTCAACCAGTTCCCTTTCCCGCCAACATGAAGGAGTGGAGATACATCGCAGCCTTTGTGAATCGGAGCTGGTGATTTGAGCTCTGTTCCGCTTTTTGGAATCCAAAATGTAAGATAGGCCCAAATATATCTAAATTTTCTAAATCTGAAAAGTCTTTAGATCCTAAGTGAAGTTTCGCCGGTGCCTAAAGAAGGTATAATCTTTAGAGTTTTAGATTTGCAAGACAGTTCTTTTCGAAAAAATCTAAATAAATAGAGTCACAAGTTATGGTCGTAACTTGGGTCCACGTGTCGGAAATTGTGGTAAACCAACGCCTGTTCCTACTCCGGTGGCCCTGGTGGCCTGTCTTGGCCTGACGGTTCTGGCCGAGGTAGACAGCATGCGTGTCCCCATGTAATATGGAGAAACATGGCGCAGAGGTAGCACCTTGCCCTTGCGGCTCGGTGTCGAGTATGTCGAACATGGCAAGGCAGGAAGCACCATGATGATGGTCTGTTGTCATTTCCAAGTGACAGGAAGTGCGCGGTTCTTTTTGTCATATACAAGAACGAATTACTTACATGTTATTCAAGTTGAGTGTAACAAACATGTGAAGAAAGAACGAAGACGCATGGATGGTCGGCGGACAAAAACCGTGCCGACTTTTGAGGAAAAAAGCTGATCTTCACAAGGCGGTCAAGAACAGGTCGAGATCTTCATTGCAGATGAGTATATCGATCCACAATTCTCTGCGTTAGCTTGAGGAGCCACCTACGAGTTGCATGATCTTAGAAGCAAGGATCTGAATCCACCGTGCCCAAGAAAATCTGGATTAGAAATGAATCAAGACCCCGGGTCCATCATGTCGTCCTCCTTCAATGACATTCCGTCGGTGGAATACCACCTGAAGAAACTGATAGACCGCGTTCGGTTGCACAGCAGCTTTTGTGAAAAGATCAGCGTCGGAAACCGATTATTATTATTATTATTATCGCGCGCGCGACCCGATCGTCTCGCACGTGTTACGCCCTCGAGCGATCTTACCATCCGTCACTAAGGACACCGATGTAAGGGCACAAATCATCAATAATAACGAAGTACAGCGGGAAATTTCCACGGGCTTTACCTCTGTTGAGATGTCGCCTCAAAGAGAAGCTGCAACAGCAGTTGCACAACCTGCAAATGCAGCGTTTTGAGGGAGACGGCAACATCAGTTGCTCTTCTTCCGTTCCGTGTTGCTCCGGATTCAAAATATTATCTCAAAAAAAATTCGTCAGAAGCACGCTCGTTCAGCGGTCTGGAACTACAACTACTAACTTGTGCTTTCTCGAATCCTGAGAATAACCATATTTCATCTGCTTCTACTCTCCACGACGAAGAAGTTGGGAGGATCCGCAAAAGTGGCCATTTACGAAGAAGCAAGAGCCCAGCTACAAAAAGAGCCACGATTAAGGTTAATTTCTCCTACACATCACTAGGGCACTAACTATGTTGGCATCGCTACGGTTATCAGATTTTAGACTTCATGGGGCTGATTTTTCCCTTCTTGTTTTCGGTATCTCTTCGCACTTCATATAACTCCACTCTCACTCCACCTCGGTCAGCCTTTGATGAAATAATTCTTCTATCTTATGTAGCGAAACAAATGAAATAAATATATAACTTAAGGGTGAACACACGAAAAAAGGATAGCAACAGGATCTAGAACAACAGCATGCATGCTGAAACGAGCTCCTACCTCTAGCTTTTTGAGCCCATTATACTGTACTTAGCTCGCTCACGAATGTCACTCACTTGCAAAAGTTTCACTGCTATACTAGGCTACCTTACGAGCAGAACTTGATCTACTGTAAAAAAAGTACTCATGAATATTGTTATTGACCTATCCAAGCATTTATTTAGATTTTTGATAGCAGTCATAGACGACCATTCGCGTGCACTATAACTGAGAAAAAGACGTTGGGCTTCATTATTCGGATTCAAGGATGCAAAATAAAAAATAAAAATAGATTCTTACTATCTAGCACGATCACGATTCTCAAAATTAGGATTGTAGCTTGCACACAAAACGCAGCAGATGATTTGCCTGCTAAACCTTTTTGCTTGTGCAGTATAGGAAAATTGACCTAGCGTATGTGAAAATCAGTGCGAAACAATAATCGAATGCTGTAATGCAACTACCAATAGCCACTAATTTCGGAGAAGTTAGATGAGGAGTTTTAACTCAACACCCTGCATGTCTTGGATAGCTTCAGCTTTTTTCTAGATGCTAACTTACGACTCATATCCATTAGGCACCTTAAATAATGCCTTTTTGAGCATGATCTTCGTGCGCCAGCCCTGCTATTTGATGAAAATCGATATTGGTTCTGCTTACCCCTATGGATTTTGTTACTAGCCCTTCACTACATACATCGTCATAGATACTAAAAATGATCGTGATAAATTAAAGCATTCGTTTTTTAACCTGGGTTCCATCACCATCCTTGATAACCACCTGATCCCGGGTGGACCATCTGACGGTACCTATATATTTATAATGGTACCTCTAAGACGTAGAATACTTCTACGGACTTGCCAGTTCCTCGACTACGACTTCGAGACCTTCTTCATCCGGGTACTCCGCAAGCTGCAGTGGTAAAACTACAATATTTCGCTCAATGCCAGGATCTACCCATCGCTCTTGCCCACCAGTGGTGCGGATCAGCAGTCTGGGACCTCGCTGCGAATGTTCCCTCCCTGGCAAGTCGTCGCTGTTTCTTAGAAATGATAGAGCTTGAGCTAGCATGAGTGGGCGCATTTGATAAAAGCATCCCTGTGTGGTGCTTTTTCGAGGACTTACAATAAACGAATTAAATATGATGAGCGAAGATTAATTATGACAAAAATTATCTATCACAATCGGATTCTGCTTTTACGAGGATAGCCTTAAAGATGGGAGGTCGAGGTTCTGCCCGGTCTCGTTCATACCCACATCATTGGAAGTGCGGTCGGCAAGTTCGTCGGCGTCTATTAGAGAGGAAGAAACTGCTGCGTAGACGTGACGCCAAGAATATCTAGACATCTTCTCGATGCATGCATACCCACATTTACTTATGTTCCTTTTTCTGTCATAATTGACAGCCGTAGGGACCAAGTCTGAAAGTGCAACCTCTAGACTGATACCTAGACCATCAACAGGATTTCTATCTTCTACAAGAACAAACTGTTGTAGGGAGAGTACTCGACTTTGGACTGTGGGTGCCTTTTTATGCCGGCATGATTTCAGGATCAAGTGATTACGTGTATGTGGAAGGCCTTAAATCGAGCGACGCAGCGTCATCGTCTTCCTGCTGCAGCTTAGTGGTTAGCTATCACCATCTTCTGATGTGAATGATGCTTAGCTGTCGCCATTACCGAATCAATACTCAAATCAAGCCAACTACTGTGAAATAGTTTCCGTGCTGGGTAGTTCGCTATGAAATAGTTTCCCTGAAGACTACACTGCTTTTTTCGCTATTATTGGACTGAATTCCTTCCTAATCCTAGTCGTGTAGAAAATAATGAATCTAGAAAATATTGAATGAGTAACCTCAAGAATAGAAGCATGATTAGCAGCATTATTAAAGACGGCCCCACCACCTGGCAAAACAGAAAAAGATGACGAGCTGTCTTAACTGGCGCTCCCAAGGAGGACGCACTTAATTTCGTCACGAAGCGTTTCGATGGGCTTGACTCTGTGTTAGAGAGAGAGGTGGAGGCCCTATAAACATCTACTTTCGAGGAAGAGTTTTGTTACATCTTCTTCTTGCAAGTAGTCTTCTTACATCGATTTTGTGACTCCCCTTGTGTTCTTGCATGCCGCTGTGTGTCTTCTCCTGATAACCTAGCCTGACATGATTCTTCACATCTTCATAATCTTGTCACCTCCATCGGCCAACCTCTCCGCTAGACGGTCCGCCTGTCTGGTCCTCAGACTTGCTTGTAGGGCTTCAGACATTGCGGGAGGCCTTTGTCGTAACTCTGCCACGGCACGATCAGCAGCTCGTGACCACCGCACACTGGCTGTCCTGTGGTCTATCTGTACTATTTTTCCAACCTCCTTGGTGGCCCTTGCTGTCAGGCGGGATGTAGATGTACTAGACAAATTTTTCTTAGAAGATGCTGAAAAAATAACGTCCGTAATTGGAAACTCCGATGCCGATCTATTGATTTTGGGCGATGACAGTCCACCCCCAACAACAGTGGCACTGATCTCCGGTAAGCTGCTGTAATGCATTAGAGGAGGGAGGACGAAGTGTCAATTATCGTAGTCCGTCATTCAATGCAATCGAGAAACAGCGTGCAAGAAGAAGATATAAACTCGATAAGTGACAGTCCTCGCTATAAAATAAGGTGAAGGGCCATACGCGCTTTGGCGAGGCTGCGAAGGGAATTCTAGGGTAAACTGACATTGTGAAGCTATGAGTTTTTCCCTCACTGTCTTCCTCTTCCTAACGAGAATATTACATTGCATACTAGTTTTTACAGGTCCAAGTACATACTCTGGCTGTTGAAAACACTTCGCGTCCTCATCAGGAGTCCGAGTCGTAACGAGAAAGTATAAACGACGACCTGCTCGTGTTCTGTGAAAATTCGTCGTGCCAAATGGTACTCCCTTACTGAAAACTGCTCTTCTTTTCGCTTCCTGCGACTGCTCGATTGTAGTTCTGCCCTACTACCATTAGCGCTTTCTATTCTTTTATTCCGAGAGAAGGATTATGGTCGTGTTCGTGACGATGTGCACCCAAATCAATTTTTTGCATGTGAGAAATGGAAGTCACCCAGTTTGAAGATATTGAACGAACTATATGCAAATCATAATCTTTGAAGGAGATGAAGCTGCTATATCCTCTCGGTCCGCTGGAGCTATGGTTTCGAGTAAGTAGCCGTGTAGTTTGCCTCCGCAGCGTTGTGCAACTCGACAGGGACCAAACCACCGCTTTCCGTGATAGAACTCTGCTATGTCTCCTGCCCTCAAGGGCGCCGCCAGGTGCGAAAGTGGTACGTTTCTCCTCTCTGTTTTGCCCCGGAGCGCGAGTGTGGCGCTGCAGGTTGGCGGGCTTTAGAACAGAACAAGTAGATAAGTTTCTTGAATTTGAAGGTTATTTCTATTGAGAAGATGAAGCAGCTAAAGCTATAGCTAAAATAAGATCATCATCATCATCATCATTCTAGGCTTGATGGACTCCTCGCACTCGAAGACTATTACTCGGAGCTTCCTCCCGCTTTTCTGAGTCAGCAGAAAAAAGCATAAAAGTCGAACCCTGTGATGGTCGCGGGGATGTAGGCTCCATGCGTCGACGACCAATAATCGACACGGCTGCTTTCCCTAAAGCAAAATGGTGGCTTCTCCATAAGCGACGATGAAGACGTTGCTGTGCCTGTTGCTAAATCAGTTTGATATGCATTAGAGCTGCCCTCAGTTCACTTCGATGGGGATCCCTCAACTCGGAGCTATCTCTCACATCTAGATGATGATGAGCAGGGACCCCTATTATACACAGTTTCAGTTACTTAGGGTTGAATTAATTAAAGGTAGCCATAAATGGAACAAGCTCCAGCTGTTCTCTCAACTCTATTTGTGATACATCTACACCAGTGGTTTCCGCATGTTCTTTTGAGGATTTGACAGTCCGCTCTCTGGTTGGAGATAGGTCTCTTCTTCTGCTTTCTGCGAGAACTTGTTCTGATGATTGTGTTCTGATGACTTTATTTACTCCGACTCCGTTGTCGGGCGTTGATCCAAGATTATCTGATGTTCTTGGTGCTGGTACCTTTGTTTTACTAGAAGTCGAAGTAGTAGGTCTTCCAATTATGCCGATACCAGCAACAATATTTTCGTTCTCTCCCTTCAAGAATTAGAGCTCTCCCCTATTCATCCCTGTGGGAATCCCTCAAGCATATGCGTCAGTATCTCCCTTGTATTGGGGCGCATATGTTTGAGGGATGCCGACAGGGATGGATTAGGAAAAGCCTTAAAATAAGGTTTTTCGCACAATCTCGTCTGCTCCGAGTTCATCATTGCCATCCTCTTGGGGTGGACCATCGTTTTCAAGAACAGGCGACTTGGTTCTTAGAGCTCCTGCTGGGTAGGGATTGTCAAATTCCGAGAACTCTATTTGTTTCATGATGTAGACTTCTTCTAGGTCCTTTTTGAATGTCAAATAGGTGGTCACGCACATGCCCACTCTCGACATCAATTTCTCTCCTTGAAATCCATTGCCATAATCCTTTCCTTCCCGCAAAGATCTTACCATCCTCTTGTTTCCCGCCAGACTCTTCTATTTTTGCCGGTGAATCGCGGCTACCGGAAGACTGCAATTTAGAAAGTTTTTGAGTAGAGGTTTTGCTGTATTTTCTGGTGATCTTCCTGATTGTTGGAGTCGTGCCGTGAGAGCTGCCAGAGAGTACTATGATAATCGATCAATCAAATGAAGTGTCTTGTTTTTTTCTTATTCTTGCCAATAAAGATAAACTACTAAAGCTTGTTACCATACTTACTCTTTCACTTTCATTTTTAATCTTAGACTTTCATAATCACCTTGTTTACAACAGCCGAATCCTTCAACAGTGTGCTTCCTTCTGCTATGCTACCCATCTGAAAATTTTCTCCGAGGTCCCATATCACCTTTTCTTTGCCTGTCCGCTTGTCGTAACCAAGGGTCCATGTCACGGGAATGTTAGAGCTTTGTGCGAGATGAGGGAGATAAAAACGCAACTCTTTTTTTTATGGAGCGAGTTACACTTCAAGAATTTTTTAGACCTTAAAAGTGAGGCCCTTCAAAAGACTTGATTCTTCTGACCCAGGCTTCTTGGCTGACGGGGACGTATTGGCGAATGTTCCTCCTCCGCTGGGCGGATTTTTAGAGAGGAGGAAACGGAAAAAACGGAAAGGGGCTTCGCCGTCTGTTTTGCCCCAAATGAAAAACATCTTGATGACAAACCCTTTTGACTCCTCTTTTTTATCGATAATGCCCTGAAAAATGGTACGAATATGAAATCATTCACAACTACAAAGACATCATGAACGTCGTAATTTCAATTTGTTCTCCAATAATATCTTCTTGAAAGCCGAGGGTTTTCTTCCCTCCCCTCGGTTTTCTGCAACCTCGGATCATGTAAATCAGAACTACCAATGCTGTGACAAGAATAATGCCAGCTATCGACGCCTCCTGCCAGGCACACCCGAACTGCTGGCCTATCGGACACGTAATCAAGAAAGGACAACCAGCCCACTCTTCACAACTCTGATTAGATTGAAATCATCGAGCATCCATTTTAGAAGTTATAGACACTCACTTCGTTCTATTCCAATTTGTTCTACTGAAGCACCAGCACTTGTGCGTAGTCGTAGTCAAGAGTGCAAAGCAACTTACATTATGTGATGCAGCGTCTTGTTTTGAAGCAGTAGAGCCTGGTAGGTTATAGTTTCCTTTGACATGTGAAAGCCTTAATCTGAGACAGCACATGCGTGGCGCCAGCAGGACAACTCGAATCATATGCTCCCGCTCCAATATGACAATAGTAGTCGCGATTCTGTATGCCGCTACCGCACTGGTTGCTACAAGGCGTCCAAGCGTAGTAAGCCCAGCGATTTACTTCAGCCAAAACGGTTCTCGTTAGACTACATCTCAAATAATCTTTGGCGATGGCGTCTATTTTGCTATCATGTACACACGACTTACTCCTAGTTCTACCTAGCGAATGAATAACCATCTTCACGGAAGATGACGTATAATTTGAGGACTTCTCTTCACATCTAATAGCACGAGGCGCCTTAATGTCACTTGAGCTTGGGTGCTCACTGCAGACGTGATCACTGACTCGGGGACGTCGAATACGTCAGAAAAAGAACTAGCAAACGCGGCTCCGAACAAAGACATGCCACTTGTGCTGTTTGACGAAGTTCTTAGAGAAGGTTGTAACTTTCAAACGAGCAGGAGTACTATCCTCTTGTTCTCGTCTAACTAATCGGAAATGTAATGAACAATCAGTCTCAAGATGGACACACGACGACAAGGACAGTTCCAGATGGCGATGTCCACACTAGGGTCAATTATATTAACAACATGTCCACCACATTAGATTCAATTATAACAACAGCAGCTGCTAAAAAATGGGCTTAGGAACAAACAGAAGGAGCCCTATATTCGATCCATTAACTGGCGCCGCTCCAGGCCCACTAATCGCATTCGAGACCTCACTGGCCTTTGCGACAGCATCCGTGCCTTTTAGTTTTACTTCGAAGTCGAATTCTAACGAAGTGCTAGCAGATAGATGACGTTCTGGGGATGTTGATAGAGTTAGAGGTGGTGCCAACTCGTTTTGCTGTACTATGCTTTCTCGAGGAACTGCTGCATCTTCTCGTAGTCTGTCTTGTTTTTGTACTCTGACTGTGTCCTCTATGACCTCCGTACTCGTTACGGTTCTACTTCTATTTCTGTTGCTGGAGGAGAGGTTTCTCCTTCTCCTTCTGCGTCCGTAGTACCCCACAGTGACTACAATGTCGCCATTCATTGTGAAGCTGTTGATTAGCAGCGAATCTGTTCCGCTAATCGCACTATCCAGCGAGTTCCTCAGAACTAGGGCAATGCTGTCGATATTCGATACAACTTGAGTTGCTTTCGTTTTCTCAGCAGGAGTGACCACTCGCGGGGCCGTGATACGTTCTTCTACTGATTCTTCTGTCACCACTGGTGGAGGCGCAAGTGTTCTGTCGTCTGAGCCTGGTATCACCTTAGGCGCGTTGG
The DNA here is from genome assembly GCA_905178165.1 of Amoebophrya sp. A25. Classification (NCBI taxonomy): domain Eukaryota; class Dinophyceae; order Syndiniales; family Amoebophryaceae; genus Amoebophrya; species Amoebophrya sp. A25. The sequence continues at coordinate 44,019 of CAJINU010000106.1, read as the reverse complement.
TCGACGCAACCCCTGAAGATGTTTCGCCATTCACATCGCTCTGTTCCACATTCGATGCATCTTCACCTCCAGCACCAGAGGCTGCCCCACCTTCCTCGCTAGAAGAGCCAAATGATGAGCCTAATCGTGCGAAAAAATCATCGCCAAGAGAAAACTGGACTTTGCATTTCACCACCTTGATTTCCTCCACTTCTGCAGTCGCACTGGTGACGCACGTTGGGAAGACAATGATTAGAGTCCGCAGAAGTTCTAGTCCTCGCTTTTTTTAGCTCGTCCTCTGGTTCCTCACAAGTCAAGGATGTGAAGAGTAGCTGCAATTTTATGAATCTTCTATGCTCCATGTATAAATATGTAATGTTCCAATTATGAATCATGATCATCAATTTCAGGAGACCCCCTAATGGTAATGGTCAAATTATGAATCATCAATAGACCACACTGTCTTCCCCGTAGGCTGAATCATCAATAGACCACACTGTCTTAGGTTGAATTGCGAAGTGTCCACGAATTCTCCTGTTTGCTGGGCGACCGCAGGAATCCGCGTTCGGCGATAGACATTTAAGTCCGCCACACTCAAAAAATTTCCGTCCACACAAGCTCGGTTGACTGAAAGGACCTGGATTGGTGGCAGTGCTTCCTCTAGATTCAAAGAGCTGCAAGATGAAAGGATGAACAAGTGTAGCGTGGTGAGAATTCAAATCTATCTCACGCAGGCCATCTTGGGGGTCGTGTGTGGTCTGAATAAATTAATATTTTGTTTAAACTAGCGGAGCAGATCTTCACGGACTCAATCGTATTTGGGGATAATTTTCCGCCCATCATGTCTCATAACGTGGTCACTGCTGGTGCATTTCTGTCGATTTCGAACGTTCCATATTCTGAGCCTTGCCGAACAACTGCTTCTTCTGCAGACGAAACGCGCATGAAGGCCCCCTGCCGACACGTCACTTCGCAAGTTTGCCCACTAATAGCTACTATACTTGGGACTGTCGTGCTGGCTGCGCCAGGAACTTAGATAGGGGTCATCATATTTATTTGTTGCGTGTATGATATCCTGAAGAGCAGATCCTCATCCACTCCCAGTGCTATCATGAGAACTAATGAAGACAACTCTTTCTACCTTACTAGGCTCCTTAACCATAACTTTCACCAGTTGCAGAGCCTTTTCCACCTGCACAGTTTACGGATTCGATATTTGCTTTGTCCTCCGGCGTAAAGCTACATCCATTACTTAAAGCTTACCCGAATCTATCCTGAGAAGCATCTTGCTCCCCTTTCTTTCTTGAAAAGTAAGCCTTTCCAGGAAGCTTCACAGGATGCGTTAGGGCAAGCCCTAAATTGCCGGCTGGACAAAAAGCTTGAGAATCCAAGTCTACAGGTTCGCCGATTACATTGCCATTGGCACAGAAGACTTGGATTAGCCAGTCCGACGGAGTGTAGGTCGGGAACTTGCATCCTATGACCATGGCTGAAGTAAGAGCTCCGCGGACTGGGTCACCAGATGGTTGGGCATTGGGCGAAGCAGCGACATCGGAAGCAGAAAAGACCGCTGGAAAACTTGGACCTGCTTCTTGATAGAAGATTTGGGATATATCTGTGACAAAATCTTGTGCGCCACCAGTGGTACTAGAAGCATCTAAGCTCGTTGCTTTGCGTTTAGGTTCAACCGTAGAAAAGCTTTCCTCGTCCATCCAAGAGCCAGCGCCTATCGTTGTATCATCAAATCCAAGATTCAACAACGCGCCAGCAGTGTTTTTCATTTCGCTCGCTGACCATCGGTACAGTACTTCGACATTTGCAGGTAAAGTCGTCGCGACCCACTCATCCATATTGCACGATGTGCCTCCACAACCGCTGCCTTGGAAAGTGATGGCCGTAGGGCCTCCGCTAACCGCAGAAATAGCTGTTGGCTGTGGTCGCTCACTCAGAGGTAAACAACGAAATTGATTATCGTTGTAGGAAGAAGCCGAACTACTTGCTGTGCTTAATGAGGTACGTCTCACTCTGGAAGAAGATGCAGACGAAGAGGGAGTGTTGGATCCTTCATTGGTACAGCGCGCACTGCATGTGCGTCCGGCGAGGATGTTTAGGTGGTGGCCTTGACGACGGAGACAGGACTCTAATGTGTCATCTCCAAGTTGTAGACCATAGGCAAGAGGTGGAAGGGGTATTATAGGATATGTATCACGCGGCATCGGTACAACGTTGTCGTGCGCATACAACAAGCTCAAGATTGTCGAACTTTGGGAAAGCAGAGGCCCACTCGTTATCATCTGTCCTTCTGGGAGCGTGCTTGAAGATACGCTTGCAAAAGATGAAGTCGTGGGCGTGCCAACATCTGCCGAGCTCACCTGCTCTTCGCGGCCTGATTCATCTAGAACCGTTGACGGTGCAGACGCCGAGCTGCTCTGATCATGAAGCCCAGGCACGCTTACTGCTGCACATCCAGGCAGAATGTATTGCACGGCAAAATGGGTACTCAAAGCATTCATTGCCATTGCAGGACTCACTTCCGGAGGAAAGAAATCCCTGTTCGCGCGCCGTAAGACGTCGCGTGGAGTTACGACGTTCAAGCGATCATAGCCAGGAAAACGGTTGCTGCTCACAATGTGATCACGTATGGCAGCCACGATGGAGGGATTAGATGGGTATGGGGATGAACAGGAAGTAACGGAAGATGGGCAGCCACGATGGAGGGATTAGATGGGTATGTGGCACAAGCAACTTTGTCCGACCACGCTGGTTCTCAGAAGGGAAACAATGCGACCTTTTTTAGCTACCTACGTGGTACTTTGTGTCAGCCTTAACCGTCTCCACTCCTACCAAGTGAGTTAAGATCGCTTCTGCATCGTTGGCTTCCCCCTGCCCGTACCGATCTTGTAGATATGCACGCAGATCAAATGCCTCCGATTGGACCGGTGGCGCATTTGTAGTTGTAGCAGACGGCGCAGTCGTCGCAGTTGTCTGAGGAATTGAGGTAGTCGGTCCAGACGGCGCAGAAGTTTAGAGGTATGAGGGATTCATCTCAGGGATCATCTGGGTCCCTTTTTCCTCTTCTTGTCAGTCTTTTTCTTCCAGATGACTTTGGGGATGAATTCCCTACACCCATAATAAGTGGTCTGTGCACTAGGTGCAGCTGTCGTGCTAGATGAATCTGTCATCAACCGCCTACGAGAGGAAACTGTGGTGCTGCTGGTATATGTGGCAGAACCAGGTGGCATGCTTGTAGAGGACGACATGGGTATGTTGGGGTCGTAGGTTGATGACGACATTGTTATGTTGGGGTCGTATGTTGAAGTTGATGACGAGGGCATGGGCATGTTTATGAAAAAAAAAGTGTGCTCATACTCAGAAAATTAGCTGCTTTCGTCCTACTTAAATCCTAGCTAATTTCTTGTGAATATGAGTACACTTTTTCCTGTCATAATGTTGGAGTCGTAGGAGCTCGTGGAGGAGTATGGATCTGGTGTTGAGGATGAATGATAGGGCACTGAAGTTGAGGACAGTCCAACTCCTGCTCCTAAGGTTCCACCATCCTTAGAATAACACGTTTCGATTTGCACTTGTCCGTAGTGGACGCAGGAAAAGGGACACAGTGTGGGCCCGATCAGCACCGGTGGCTCGTCGATACGGTCCGAGAAAAGGCCTGCGCGAAATGCGGCACCACACAAATTTTGGCTCACGAGGCAACTGCAGACCTCACCTGGAGCGGCTGTTCGATCTAGTTTGGCCCTCGTCTGCTCAGGACACACGTCTGCAACTTCATCAAGGTGACTAGCCAACTCCTCATTGTCTCGACAGGCACGGCAACCAGCTGGGCCAGCATAATAACCGCGAAACTGTGCCCGCGCGAGGACCTCTGGAGGGTACCATACGCCAAATGCGCTGAGTGGCGTCGTGGTCGTGCTGCTTGTGCTCGTCGTTGTCGGTATTGTTAGCGGTAGTCGTTTCTATTCTTACTGATCTCCACTGATATAGTGTTTTCAGTCACAATCCCCTGAGGTCATCTCTCCTCGTACACGGTCAAATTACGTGTCTGAACATGTGATGAAAGTCTTTTTTAAGGAGTCTTAACATGGGTGTCGTGGCCAGTTCTACGGCGACAGCTGTGGCCGCAGCTGGGGCGCCTGGGCACGAAAAAGATGTGTCCATGTAGGTCGATAGCGCAGCAGCCAGCGGGTGTGCGTCAGTGTTAACGGCAGCGAGAACGGCATCCTTCGAGGTGGTGTCATTGCACAAAACAGTGGCAGCATCTTCCACCGCAGACGCTTTTGGCGTATAGCCATCAGCCTCGCAACCCGGATTTCCGGTAAGCCAGTCATCGGAGGCAACACTGGAAGCGGCACCGCCCCAAACCCAGCAATCCGTGATACCCACTTCGGCTCGCTCAGTTGCGGTCTTGCTGGCCATGGCTTTGGCCGCCAGAATGTTCGTGGCCATGCATGCCTTGTTCGCGAAACCAGCGAGCTTGAATGTACCTTCGATTCATTCAATTATTACTTACACTTTTTCCACAAGGAGGAAATTCCAGTTTTTTTTTTGAAATTGAATGTTTTCATTTATAATTCTTCATCTATTTCCGAATTCGAAACTATGACAATATGAGCGAACATGTGCAGCAAGTCGTTTGAAAACAAATTAGTTGCCATGACGTCTCCACCAGCAGACCAGCGATTCAAAAAATTGAAGTACCCATAATGCAGGTAGTAGGAACAGCGTCAAAAACAGCGCAAGCCGGAACAAAGTTCGCCCCAAAGCTGAGGGTTGGACCACCAGCGCTGTTATATGCAGTTCGGATGCAAGAGGCACCAAACATACACAGATCGTCCAAGGCAGCATTGGAAGCACCCTCTGTGGGAAGAACGCCGTGAGCCCAATAGGGCATGGTCATGTTGGTGCTGGGGATGCCAGCGGCCGTTCAAATTAGGGCTGTCCAGTTTTTCAGTTTTCAATCGGAGTAGGTACCTTCCGAGATGCAGCACTGAAAAATGCACTATCTTCAGGAGCCTTAACTTGAAATACGGCGCGCTACCGGACATGGTCGTAGTGGCACCGTTCGCCATATCAACGCAGCCACCCTTCGAACGGCAAACCAGAGTTATGCTTGGGTCTTGACCAGGAACGTCGTACCTATCAAAGTGAAAAAGATTAGGAAGAACAAGAATTATGTTTGTGATTACTGATACTGTTACTGCCATAAATATACTTGGAATAACTTCAAAGCCAAAGAGTGTAAGGCATTGATTTAACGATCTTGTTGGGAATGTTGTGAAGCTTTCAGCTCTCTGCTGTTCCTAAGTGTTGTTTTTGAACTAAACTTGAAATAAAATATCAATATTGATGCGCAGGTCCGTGTCCAAAAGCGTTTTTAGAATCAACAACTACGCAGTTGAGCACTATGCATTCAAGTACACCCCCATCCCAAAAAACGCAACGGTGTGCCGATCGAGACTAGATTGGCAACATGTGCCCATGCCGAGGTTTTGCGTCAATCCGCTCGTGCCCCAGTGCGATTGATCGGTGCGCAAGACCTTTTCGAAGCCATCGTTTGGTGGAATGGGACTCTTCCAGGTACACAAACCGCAATAGTCGTCATTAAACATTGTGTCGGATGTTGTGCCCAGCTTGTGGCTGATTAGGCCGGCCAAAGCATTTCCACTGTTAGTAACCAATGCTGCTCGGAGATCCGCTAGACAACTACCTCCACAAATAACGCTTCGCTGCGACGCAACAACATCCATCTTCGGCGCCAAATTCTAGTGTGTTGTAGGATAAGAAGGCGTCAGAGCTAGTATTTTTCAAGTTTTAGTCATTTACTGATGGCGCGTTTCCTATAGACTTGATGATGCTCCTCCTCCTGAACCTGATTCCATTTTTCTGTGTATTTCTTTTTACACTGGTCCGAAAGAAATAGTACTAGTTGCACAAGTACGATTATGATGACTAGCGTATGTGAAAGAATGAGACATCAAGTTGTAGTACGTTTAGTTCTGACTGCTTAGAGGTAAATGATAATGATGAAACTGAGGTAGTAGTAATAAAAGTGAATCTAGAACAAGACGAAGTACAGCGAGAGCTCCAGTGGTAATGCATGCACCAGAGACGAGGCATGTCGAGATTCCGTAAGTGCTAGAGAACTCTGCCCCAGTCTTTCCTGACTGAGTTAAAACGTCGTGTGCTAGGACTTTGGCTGCGTCACAACAGGTCGCCGCGATACTTCCCTCAAGGCACAAACCAGAGCCAACCTGGCATCCAGGACACGATCCTGCGGACTGCTGGGGCTGGAGTTTTGCTTGTTCTACTGGGTCCATCAAGCAGATGGCCATAACCGATTTGGAGCCTCCGTTTCCACCACATTCCCAAGAATCCGGCAGTGTCTTAGAGCTTACGTTCAATTTCAAAGAAAGTGTGAACTACAAACAAAAAATCACATTCACCATTTTTCTAGACGAGGTAGAGGAATGTTCAAAAACTTATCGCCCTTGTCCTAACGTTGTTGTAAATTACTATACCTCCCATTGTATATGTATGTGAGATGGACGACCTGGTGCTACCTCGATTCATTGTAGAAAAGAACCCCCAAGAGGACTGGAGTCGGAGTGGAACTAAGAACGTAACTAGCAAGAAAACTCCGTAATATTGTTCACCCAGGAAGGCTTGGCAGCTTGCATGGTGTATGGCGTAACACGCGCGTCGCAGCCTCCACCAATGATACGATAATCGGATCCGGAGCATGCTTGAGTAGCCCACTCGTTCGACGAGTGAGACCATTGTGAGCGATAGAGAGGCACGTCAGGTGTTGTACAAAGCGCACGAGCGGTTTTGTATGAAGCAAGGAGATCAGTCTAGGGATAGTCTGTCAATTTCGCTAATGGTTCCCAGCACGTAGTGTTCTATTTTCTATTTCTTCTAGAAGTGGTAGCTACTCCATATCTAGTATCGTAGAGCTTGTTTTCATGTATTATAGATAAAATGTTGCGCTTGCGGCAAAGAACAATTATAAGAATAAGTAGTTGTACTTGTAGTCTTCTTGGTCCATAAATTCGGCACCCCATGGCCGCCACATCGCCACTTGTCAGCAGTATCACTGTCAGGACCTGAGTGTTGAAGCCACCAGGGGCCTGCGTTGGGCTGGCAGCCCCCACCGAGTAGTAATATGAAGGGAGGACATTGTTGTTGAGCATACTCAAAAGTTTCTCGTTGCCAAAATTTTTGATTTTCTTGGTAGTTGTATAATAGCAATGCAGAGTCTCTTAGAACTTCTCCTGTCTACTTAGTATGTAGAACAACACTCTCTCGCCATAGTCTTCGTGTAGTTTCTATACGCTCCTACGCTGGTGTTTGTCGGACAGGATACTGAGCCCCAGTCGGACACGGAGGCTTCGACCATGTGGACAGGAATATCTGGGGAGCAGAAGGCCCACGCCTCTTTGTCAGCGCCACCACCGCCGCACTGCCATCCACCATTCAGGCCATCGGAATCTCCTTTACTTAGACCACTATGAGTTGATGTCCGAGAAGGGTATGTTGGTGACATATTTTTTCAGCTGCGATGCCCAGTTAATTTTTGTCCGGTTTGTGCAGAAGATAACATGAATGAGGAGTGGGCAACATATATGAGAGTGACTATAATTTTTATATTTGTACTTGGCCATAAGTAAGGCCAATGCTGGGAGAGAGAAAAAGGCGTGGTCTTCGCATTGCAGCCACCGCCGATCACAGCATAGTCACTCGGACAGGCTACTGAGACGTAGTCGGCACCAGAGATCGGTCCAACCATCGTGAAATTGTAGATGATATTGTTGTTACTTTCACCACCATGACTCAGGTGACGTCGTCTCTGACGGATTTGCTTTGGTACTTCTGCATTTGCTGTTGTAGACGCAGAACTAGATGATGAAGTTGTTGCAGACGTTATCGTGCTTCCGAAAACAGCATCGTCCTGCGTGATTACCTTACGACTATCAGCATGAAACGTTCCCCCTTCACAGTTTGACCGAGCATGCTTTTCTAGTTCTCTTTGTGCGGCACTGAACGCATTACCCTGTGCCGTCAGACCTTCGCGCATACTCGTGGCCAAGTCTAGGAAACTTCTTCCACTCTGCAACGCTACTCCAGTCGAACTACGGACCTCTTCTGCGTCATACCATGGGCCGAAGGCGAAGAGAGATTAGATGAGAAGTTGAGACTATGATAGTGCAAAAGCAGATGCACTAGAATCACATTGACTAATCACATCCATGCGCACTGAGTCAGAATCATAGCAACTCAGTAACAAATCTGCTGGGAGTGAGTCGACCTTTTGTACTATCCATAAGACAACGACACATGTCTATCTGCGAACCCGGAGCGTCCGGGATCGGTTGCTGAACCCGTTGTAATGCGGAAAGAATCGTCACGGGAAATATTTGGTAGCTGTGTCCACTGCAAAAAAGGCGTTAAAGAGCGATTGGACGCGGTGACCCAAACGTCCGTGTACTCCTCTTCTGGCGGAAAGGTAGTTGAAGTTGAAGATGTTGATGATTGTGAAGCAGATGTAGCTGCACTAGGTTCTGAAGAGGAAGATGTTGAAACCGTTGATGCTTGAAGTTGACGTGAGGGTGTAGAGCTAGAAGATGGTCGCAGGGAAGTGCGTAAAGCATTGTGAAACGATCCGAGCGTGCTTGAGACATCACTTTGGCTGGAAGATGTAGTTGCCATAGAAGCCTCCTTGCCCACGATGAAATTGTCAAAAAAAGTCTGTCTTTGAGACACGGAGTGAAACTCCAGAACTACACTGCCTTTCAGCATGAATACTTCCTCGAGCTGATCTGGCGTCAATATCGTAGAACTTGAGAATGTTGTACTGGAAGTTGAAAACGAGGAGGATGGTTCAATATTACTACCTTGCAAATTGCGTGTATCACTGGCAGCACTAGAGTATTCAGCTGCACAACTACTTCTAAAATGTTCTCCGAAGGGATCACCTTGTATGCCACATTGCTGTGATCTGCAGCCCATGTAGTTTTGGAATAACTGGCAACAAGTCCATTCCCTTTGTCTCGCGTAAAGATCGGTGGAAGTACCGGCAACGTGGTGATTCGCGGAGAAAAAGGATTGACCTGCCTCTTCAGAAATTTGACGTCTTGTGTTGAAATTGTGAGCTTCGAAGTAGTTGTATCTGCACCACGAAAATAAAGTCGAAGATCCCCCCGTGTGCTCATCTGCGAAACTGTCGTACTCACGATTGCGCAGGCGTCGCTGGACGTCGTGATCGAGCAACCACTTCTCGTTTAAGAATGCATCCATTTCCCCCACTACCGACTCGAGGCATCTACCTGCACACTTCGCAGTTCTTGGCATGCACCTTTGCTTCCATTTCGTGTCCGTCCAAGCTCGACGAATGCCAGTGGTATCATGATGGCTACCCTGTTCTTGGAAACTCTCCATCTCGTAGCCTTGATCATGATTGCAGTGACATTCGTAGCCGTGAAGAATGGCGGTTAGAAGAAAAATAATCAAATCTACTCGGTACTGAAAATCACTTAACAGGATTGATGTTGCCAACTGGTAAAGAAGCACTGTTTTCTAGTTCTAGTGAGGAGGTTAGCACGCGCGCTTTGTTCCTTTCATGCATCGAAAAAAGTCTCAACAAGGTAGAAACAAACAACAAGAATCGCCTACAGTATACTATGGCCATAAGTTTGTACAGAAGTTGATGTGATTTGGTTCCCTCCTTCCATCAGTCGTAGTCAGGGACAGGCAGTGGTTCGCTCCACAGTGATCGTTGGGCGCACAGGTTTGGTTCAGTTTTGTAGACTGAAAATACGAATAAGTTCCATCAGTGTTCTCCTGGCGTCGTGTCACGGGTGCGGAAACTTCTTCCACGTGGTGGTCGTCAGCGCAGGCACAACGATGGTCCAATGTGAGGTCTTCGCAGGTATTGTGCAGCCCATAAGCTGCTTGACCGCAAGGATCATTCGCGCAGTCATTGATTTCAACACAAGTGCTCTCCTGAGTAGAAGATGTTCCAGCTGTCACAGCTGTTTGTCGTTCTCGCCCGAGCGGACACTGACAGGAGGGATACAAAGTGGTGGGAAAGCCGGCATATGGAGTGACGAAAGAGGTCGTTGCACCAGGTTGCTGAGTATTGCTTGCCGTTGTAGTGCTAGTCACAACAACGCCATAGTTAGAGAATTCGTGTCTGTGGATCCGACGAGAGCAGATGAAGCCTAGGTCATTATGGGGAGTGGATAGACAATGAATGTCCCTCCAGCACGAACTCTCAGAGGGCGTCATCGTATTCGCATCCCGGTACAAGGCGAGATGCATGCAGTTCTCAGTCGTGCCCCCGTTCGGTTCTCCGCCACACCAACTGGACCATGCTGATACACCTGAAAGATCGGGGCCACCTTTTTATTAGATGGTATGAAGGACGACGACGAGGGGGTGGCACTAGAACATGAAATAGCCTAATTTTTCTCATCGTCGTACATCCCCTACTTAGTGGCATCACAATTTCCAAGATAAGTATCTAGCATGGTCATGTTCATGTACTTCAGGTCTAACCCTCCCTGGTCAAGTTTGAAGCGAATCTTGCACAGATTACATGCACCACACCATTCACCATTAAGCCAACCATCATCATTTATTTCATAAGGACTCATACTGTAGTAAGTTGTCGCAGTATATGCTTCGTGGGGCACGCGACCAACGTCGGCTGAATATCTGCGAAGTGGGAACGTTTTGTGCCCCTCCGTCTCGTTCCATTGCCAGTAACCCTCTTTGCTTTGGTCAGAATTAGAGCTAAGGCTAAAATTCGCTCATTCAATAATTACAACATTCTAATTGATTTTGCACTTGTTCCCTCCTGTATCTTTCATGATTGCGGCGCTGGCATTCAAAATCGAATTCTTCACTAGAGGACTTCTCATTTGCTTTGCTCTCAACGCAGAAGAGTTGCCTTAACAGAACCGCCAATCCACAAGACCGCGTGATGCCTGTCTCCCCAGTCATCGAAAACACCCCAGTGCATTTTCGCAATATGGTCTTCTAGGAAGGAGGCTCTTCTTGCCGTATCCACAGTAGCCAATCCTGCTTTAGTTGAAGGCTGCAGCATTACATCCGCCAGAGCAGCCTTCACCTGTGTTCTACGTGAGAAAAGGCAAAGGACGTTGGAGGAGGATGCAACGCGAATGTGGTAGCTCTTAATTTAGGATCACCATCAGCGCATGCCTGACTTGCAGTGTGAAAATCGATGCTACTACTTGTTGCGGATGATCTGATTTTGACGTAGTAAGCCATTGTGGTATTTTGGTTCTCTCGTTCATCTTCTTGCGTGAAATTCTGGCAAATCCATCCATTGTAGTTGCATAGCGTAAAAGGCGGAACTGACGCATCAGCCGGAACAGATGACGTTAGCTGTCGAATTGGGCTGTTTTCCTCCGTCAAAAGAGAGGCTTTTGTTGGGACGTCAGCGTGTTGGTACTGGTGCCCAACTGGATCATGTGCGTCGTCGAAGTCTGCCTGTGTATATTCATTTTCAGGATGTTGTAATCGCGTAGATACACTTGCACCACTAGTAAGGCGGCTGCTGCTCGTCAATTTATGAGGATCCTTCTGCTGCTCTATCGATGTCGAGTCCTCAAGTGCTCTTGGACGAGTCGTGCCTGCAATCCATTCTAGTTGAAATGGACTGTTGCATTCGCACGAGTAGTAGCCCATCCTATCAAAGCACATGTTTGGTAGCTGACTACAAGTGGTGGATTCATAGGGGTAGACGACCTTGCAGTCGTCGACATCGGCGCACATTGGCGCGGTGGATCCATAGGGGTAGACGACCTCGAAACCGCTGCCGCACTGACACTCGTAGTATTTGTCACGCACACCAATGATGTGCGTGCATTGATGGGACACTTGCGTATTCAGAGCAATGTGAAAGCCAGCACTGCCACATGGATTGTAGGCACATTCGTTTACTTCGTCACATCGCTCAGTAGTATTCACCTGAACGCTGGCGCCATTGACTGTCTGCCATTCGACTCCGCCGGGCCAGAAGGTATAGCCTGCATTACAGCGGCATTCGTACCTACCTACTTTATCGACACAAACATTGTAGTTGCTGTTGTCAACTTTGCAAGCTGCATTGCCCCCTTGGGCACAGTCGTCGATATTGCGGCACGTGGGCTGCCCATCCAGAACCGACGGAAACTGTCCATTATTGAAACGGCCAGTGTCGGTAGCTGGCGTCCATTGACTGAGATAAAACCCCGATCGACAGACGCATTCATAGCCGTTCATCTTGTCAATGCAGATCTGCGGTCCCTCAGGATTCCCGTCATCGCAACCACACGGCGGACAATGTGCGGTATTCGCAGGCCAGGTGCCACCCGCGTTTTAGACAGTAGCTATGGCATCAGCGGAAGCGGATCAAGGTCTAACTCAAGTATGGGACTAGGTTTGAATGTGAGTACTCTACTATTCTCTTTAACATGCTTCTCCTTCTGCGCCTGAAGGTGAGGGTAAGTAAGCAAGCGTTTGCCTCTTCCGGTGATAAATTCTGCGGACAGCAACTAGCTACAACACGACCACCGATCTTAAGTGTTATTAATGTTGCACTCATTGATTTCGACGCAAGCATCTTTGTGTTGTGTGCTTGCGTCATTCCGCAACTCGAAACCGGGTCCACAAGTACAAATGTGCCCACTCACTTGGTCAACGCAGACGTTGTTCACGTGCCCACCGCAGGGCTCGCCTATACAGTCATCAATGTCTAGGCAAACTGGACCAGGGTAGTCGATGTGGGTACTGTAGAACCAAGGATGTTAGAGCTTGAGACAAGCATGTCGATAGTTAAACTTGTTCAACACTGTAAGTAGGTGAGCACAATACTTCTTGCCTTAAGAATACGGAGCTGTCCGCTGAAGAGATAAAGTAGAGGAACCGGCACCCTCAGAAGTACTCAAAGCGCGACTTGCACCAGGCGCCATTGTCGAGGCCGAAGAAGACCCTCCGCTAGCACTGGTAAAATCGTTTACAGCTGCGTTGGTGTTGTTATTTCGAGTACCTGCAATAAATCCAGGTGCGCAATGACAATCGTAGCTACCAGCCCTGTTGGTACACCTGTTCTCCCTGTACGGCGAATAGCTACAGACACGGTCCCCATCTGTCAATGCGCATTCGTCAATGTCGACACAACCACGAGGAACGACTTTCCGAAAGTCGGCGATGCTTTGTGAGTCCATCTGCATCCGACGAAGCATCCAGGTCGTGTCGTTTATGGCAGTAGGAACAGGGAGTTGAGTCTCGCACGTCGATTCATGGAGTTCGCAGATGATACGGTAGTTGATGTCTGCGATGTCGACTTCTGGCGGATTGTGCGGAGGACTTGTTGAAAGTGGTGTACTGGGTGAGGTAGCTCCTTCAACCGCAACCCGTGATAGGACGCTTTGTCCGCGAATGTAGTCATGTCGCAATTCTTGCAAGACTACTCTTTGGACGTGAGAGCGGTTGAAATTCTGCACAGAGGACAACTTCGCCTCCCCATCAATAGCGACGCGCACGATGACAGATTTGCAGTAGGAACCGTACCGGTCTAAACAGGGCGCGAAACATTGATCCAAGGTGGTGACATTTACCGTTGTGAAGGGGGAAGAGCCACTGTGGCAAGTGTGGTTGTGGGCAAAGCTCTCAAAAGGCGGAATCCAGTCATTCAGAGCGATGATTCTAGGAGCAGAAACGGTGCCATTAGGACAAGCCTCTGGCTCGTCGCCGTTTGTCGAAGGAGTGCTGGGACCGTAGTAGTTATTAGAGCTGCTCACCCTAATCCATCGCAAGATTCATCTTGGGCCTATTTTGCCCTTGACACACAGATCTAAGATGCTTCTGAAGATGGATTGGGGTAAGCCTTAAAGTTAGCGCTTGTTCCTCCGCTACCACTGCTACCTCCATTCACGCTGTCGTTTTCCAGCATGATTCGTGTCGCAGCATGTTCCACAACCTCCGTGCCTGCATAGGGCAAAGGTGACAGCACACGCGCATCCGCTTCGAAGCGAACACTGTGGTATACTGGAGGCGATGTTGTCTTGAATCCCCACACTAGACTCGTCTGCGCAGAGGTAGAGTCCCGAATTGTTATCTGTCTGTCTATTGGAAACCAGTCAGCACCCTGGTTGTTCCCGTTCACAATGCGGACCGTAAAATTTGCTGCAGCCTCTGAAGCCAAGTTGGCACCGGTAGCCGAGCTCGTAGAACTTCCTACGTAGGGACCAAACATTACATCCGCGATCATCACAGCACCGTTTGGCTTCCTGAGGACTGCCAAACTCTCTAGATCGCTGTATAGATTGTATACGACGACGCGCCGATGGAGAGAATGCGGAGTCATGCTGGAAGACAGTTCGTGCCAAGGAAAAAAGCGGGAAAACGCATCTTGAACTCCCAAACGGATAGCTTCGTTTGTTATGGGTGCATTTGCGACGAAATTTTCCATAGCCAAGGAGATGTTGAAGCGAACCCAATGTTCTGACTGCTCTGACGTAGCTGTACTAGATCCAGTTGGACTTGAACTTGATGCTGAAGGTATCGCGAAATCAGGTATATCGATTCCGCAGGCATCGGCTATGAGGTTTGTAGCATTTTCCCAAGGTAGAATCCATGAACGCATGGGAAAGCCGCCAGAAGTCTGTAATGCTGCACCAAGAAAAGCTGCTGAGATATTGGAGAAGAACAGAAGTTCTTGTGGTGCTACTTCATGGGTACTGCTCGTTTGTGCTTGCTGTCCTTGTGGTGAACTTCCAAAGTTCGCAAAATTACTGCTACACTTCGCTGACAGACACCCAGCGAGATAGGTTGACAAGAAGTTGCAACATCCTGGATTGACCTTCACGGACATGTCGTCTTTTGAAGATGTTGGCCCGTCTATCTGCAAGTCTAGAACAGACATTGGCGAACCAAATCCACCTGGGGGTGTGTCAAACATTTTCGATGTGTTCCAGCAGTGATGCAGTAGGCCCAGAGAGCCTGTGCCAGCTGTGTTTTCGAGGTACGGCCATGGAGTGGGATGCGCGTGGCCGCGATGGTAGTAGATGCCGCCACTTAAAATACCCATTTCGTCCAGGCTGTGCTCGGATCCCTGTCCGAAGTAGGTTTGAGGCACGGACGACGTTGACCTTGGAACCGGTACTAACCGCAATGCCGCATTGTGTGTTGGTCCACCGACAATCGCTTGTTGACTACTACTATATCCTGCTGGAGCCTGGGAAACAAATGTGCCAGTAGCAGCCGCGAACTCAACGTCAAACCAACACTGGTCGGAGTTTTGTAATCGACATTTGTCAATCGGGGAATGGTACACGAGTTGCCGGTTACTCCTGAGGAAGCGCGAATCCTCAATTGAGAATTGCTCCATATGCTCCATCAAGACTTCACTTGCCGGAGAAAAGCCAGTCGCCCTTTGACTCGAAAATTCCAATGACCAGGAAGAACGATACAGAGGCTCAAGAACTGACACTAGGGGTAAATTTTGCAGCTTCATTGACACACTGTACAGCTGCAACGCTCGTGCGCCTTGGCCCGCAGCTAGATCCTGGAAAAGCTGTGCGTCGTAGTTTGGTGAATTCGCGAGGGACGAACTGCGTTTGCGCCATGAGGAAGTAAAATAGTCGTTGACGCCACCGGTTGCGTGGGAACAAGAAGATCCGCAGATATTGCAAGCCTGGTCGCTTGGGCTGTAACTGAAATACCCGCAGCCATTATCGCCATCGCACATTGACTTGCACTCCTCCAGCGAATTTATGTGATAATGCGTGCTCAAAGCCATCTCGGTTGAGGAGCCGCCACAGCACAGGCCAACACCAAAAATTTTGTCGAAGGGAGTGGAGGTGTTTGTGGCAGACGCAGCAGCAACAGCACCACCTCCCACAGCACTAGTAGTACCATCAGACGTCGCACTGGGTACAGGAGTGCAGAAGTCATCAACAACGACCTCAATATTCCGGATCGAAAAAGAAGCTTGTGGTTGTTCGTTCAAGACGACAGTGATGTTTGTGCTCGTCCATTGTTGTGGGACTTCGGCTGGACAGTCGCGTACAAAATTGACGAATGGAGTCCACTCCCACTGTTTACTCCCAAGTCTGGTTCGATTCACAGGCCAAAAGCCTGGTGCTGAAGAGCCTGCGGTTTCTGGAGAAGCGTTGGCGTCGTTTGGGTCTAGGACAACAAAGATGCTAGAAGATGACGAGGAGGAAGGTGCTGCACTACCAGCATCGTTTACAGTCAAATCCGCCAGACGACTGAGAGCTGCATTCGAGTTGATGTGTTGTTCTGCTGTTGCAATGTTGAACTTGATCGCGCCAACCTGCACTCGTACGCGCAAACGTGTCCACGGTGCGCAGAGTTGGGCAGGAAAAACCCAGCTCATCGACGTTCCAGGAGTACCCAACCGCGCAACGGGTTCTTTAGGCAGGATTTGGGTTTGACTAGTCTTCGCATCGAAAATCTCCAACTGTTCGAAACCACGGCGATTCTCCTTCAGCAACGCACTAGAGGAATTCATCGCCGTCGGGTTTGAGTTCATCGGATTCGGATCGTTAAAAAAGAAACTGGCTACACGGTCCATGACCGAGTAATTGCCGGTGCAACTATGAGCACTCAGCGTTGCTTGTAAGTCGAACAGTTCAGAAGCTGCAAAACGATTCGCCGCAAACTCGGTCTCTAAAGCAGGACTTATCTGTCTGATTTGACCGAAGAGATCGCGGCGTAGATTTGCTGCGAAGTTGCGGGATATTCGCATGTAATCGTCGTCCGCCTCGCCACCAGATAAAAGTTGTCGAAACATCGGAGCACCGTTGTTCGTTTGACAAGTGTCATGGTCGCAGTCGAAATTGCATGCAGGCGAGGCTGGAGAATTGTCTGGTAGGGATGTTAGAGGAGGTGGACAAAATAGCTTGTCCTATCTACTTACGAGCGCACGTCCAATATCAGAAGCAGCAAGCAATGCAGATGTAAGAGTGTCTAGCTCAACTGTTGTTCTTGTGTGATTATATCGAAAAAAACCCAGCGCCTTAACAGTACTCGTTAAGGAAATAGCGCTTCCAGGTCCAAGACTCTCGGATATTAAAAGGTGTCCCTTAACAGTAGCTCCGTCAGCTCTTCACTGCACGCCGGTCCGCTATTTGTTGTCGCAGTTCTGTTGTCCGTCAATCGACCTGGGAAGAGAGTCAGAACTCTTGCGGGAATGCTCGTTAAGGAAATAGTGAGAGAGCCACGTTCCTCGATATCAGCTTCCTGAATGCCGCACTTTGCTCCGATAGCTCGAATTCGCGCTTCCAGGTCCAAGTCTCTCGGATAAAAGGTGTCCCTTCGTTGGTACGAACCAGATGCGGGGTCGCAGTGCCTTCTAGCGCATGCGATCAATTCGACTGCTGTAGCATTGCAACAATAGGAAACTTGTTGGACGATTCTTTGCTGCGACGTTGCAGTCGCTAGAGAAGTAGATCCACCACTCTGTACTCCTTGCTCATCCTCTACTTCTGCGAAGCACTGTTCATATAGCGCAATCTGATCTGCCCCACCTCTTTTTAGTCTCCGTAGATCACTCCAAGGAAAGTAGTTGCCTGGCCAGGCATCGCTACCACTTCGCCCGATGTTGGTCTCTGCACGTACTACGAAAACTAGGTAATTCATCGCCTGTCCCACTGTGGTAATTGTCGACCCACCGTAGCTTGCGCGCGTCTCCACCCCAAAATTGTGGTTGCCGTAGAACGAAATATTCTTACCACTTTGGACGAAATTGCGGTAAACAACGCCTTTGCCTGGTCCACCGCGTATCACGCCGTCGGTACCATGGAAGCTGGCAGCTCTTATGGCATCGTCGCGCACCCAGCCATCACGCTTTAACCATGCGAGACAACAGTGCAAAACGTGTTCGACTCCTCCCCAAAACTGCACGTACACGACTGCATCAAAATTGTCCGCGCGCAGGCTGAACTGCTGCTGTTCTAGCAAAAATGAAGAGAACGAGGTTCTTCTTGAGGAACAACAAAAAAGTGGGAGGACAACATCGCTCGTACTAGATGGTGGTGTCCAGCACTATTCCTATTGACTATGACTATGTCACTCATGCAAAAAAATACTTTCTCCGTAAATCAGTTCCCGCGTCAGACACTGGAGTCTGGATAAAGGCGTAATTTCCTGAAGCGTCTTCAATTTCACCTAGACTTCCCAGGTCCACAAAGGTAGCTGCACTGCTGTCCGAATGCAAAGAGGCGCCGGCCGCAATCGGCCCACCCATCCAGGTATAGCTTCCGTACGGGCTTGATGTGTCTGTCAGAGTTAAAGACATTCCTTGTGCCCAATTTGACTCTGCTTTTCCGTCAAGACAGAGAGCTTCAAAACACGTCGCGCCATTCGAGTAGGCAATGTCTTGTTCAGCCTGCACAAAACGCAGCCTCGAATTATTCACGTCTAGAAAGGGAAGGAAACCAGGTGAGGCACCAAGTACGGAAGTTTCAAGGATTTCAAAGGCAGAAAGAGTGCGGTGTTGTTTTTGATTATGTTGGGAGGTGTTCGGGTTGCTATTATGACTGTGGGGAGTTGATGTTGATGATGTACTAGGTCGTACTGAAGATGTTCTAGTGGCCTTCGCTGCTTGCATGATCCCAGTCACGAGTTCTGCACCCACGGGAGTCATTTCGCCGGTCGTTATGAAGGGGTCATAATTTGAAAAGTTCCATTCTATTTTCATCGTGTAATTGTGGACTTGTTGTACTACTTGTTGCGTAGGGTCTTGGTGTCCACCCACCCCTGCTGTTGCTGCAGTGGAAGTGGAGGCTCCTTCGTGTTTCACGGCAGATGAAGACAGGAAGGCACGGTCTGCATCATCGGAGTAATATTTGTGCGATCGAGAGTAAGTGAGGGTGTAGAAAAACGTGTTGTCAGGGTAGGTACCAGGGTATAGGGTATCGGGGACACCGTCTCCTGCCCAAAAGCGGACGTCGCGCCAGCTAGCACCCGACTGGCGATGGAACGGATGCCCATTCATCGGGATTCTTGTGTTATTTGTGACCAAGTCTCCAAAGGAAGCAGCCAGGGCGAGATTGTCATTTGTGATGATATCGTGCTCTCGCAATGCCAAGTCAACGCAGGACTCTCGCTCAAAGCGAACTACTTTCAGGAATCCCGGACTGCAGGAGCATACATAGCTCTGATCTAAAGTGTCCGAGCACACGTTTACATCTGGGTCCCCACCACAAGGTGCATCATCACAGGGCGAATCCAGATAGAGCTTCACGATTCGATTATTGCCACTATCAGTTACCAGCCATGCCCCGCCAAGATCTGGGGCTTCCGGAGGAGCACGCCAGATTTGACTCGGATTGTAGAAAGAAAGCCCTGCTACACTCGAACTCGAAGAACCTCCTCCCATTCTAGTTATCTCTTTCATCGCGGATAAATCTCCTTCGCGCCACAAGACGACGCGATTATTGCCTGAGTCCAAAACTAAAAAGCGCCTACCGCCAAGAAAAGCAACGTCTCGAGGTGAATTCAAGAGTGACAATCCAGTACCGGACATCCCGGCCTCGCCAGCCACAGTCGGAGCGTTCTGGTTTTCACTGGTATCTGTCAAGTTCCATCGAACGACACGGTGGTTGCCACTGTCTGCTATGTACAGAACATTGCGTTCTCCATCAACTGCAAGCCCGCACGGTTGATTCAGGTATAATGAAGTTCCACCAGAAGTACTAGTCATCCTGGCAATTACCTCTCCACTGGACGCGCCTAGGAGCCATCTGGTGACGTGATTTCCATCTTTCTCGCTCAAGAGTAGAGCTAGAAGAAATCTCCCATTTTGAGCGGCGTCTTCCGTCTTTTTTCCCTTGAGAAACGGGAACAAGATGCCTGTGAGGATGGATTTCTTCTAGCCTTAACAAGAGTAGAGCTCCTCGGTGCAAAGCCATCCCTGAGACACGCTGGACCTGTGAAGGAGCGGAACCTGCAGTTCCGTCTCCGGCAACCAGAATGAAGCTATCGGCGGAAAAAGCACGTTCGGGTTGCAAATTGTAACGTCTGACCGCAAAACCGTTATCAGAGGCGACGAACAGATCACCAATCCCAGCTGCGCTATATTGCGGCAAGTGAGCAGCAACAAGGTCACTGGACTGAATCAACCCGATCTGAGTTAGCCTCAGCTTTAATCCATCTTGGTCCCCTCATCACGGCCCCTTTTACCTTGTTGTACTTTATGAGAATACAAGGGAAAAGGGTACCAGGATGCCGAGAAACATGGAAAAACGCTGACCTTAACTGAGAACCTGGATCGGAACCGCTGCTACACATACCAGAAGTGCCGTAGTGATCGCGACGTGAAGGACCGCTGCTGTGGTCGTAGTAAGAGCCACTCGGTGGCTGGTTGTAATGTTGATGAGAACTGTTATGATGAGAAGAGTTACTGTTACCATCATAGTTGTAGTTGTCCGTAGTTCCATTGTTCCCATTTCCATAGTAATCTGGATGTGTTCCATTATGGCTGTCATTATAGTAGTGACCACCTCCATCTCCATGATAATCCCTGCAATTGTACATCTGGTTTCCTCCTCCTGCAGCATTGTCGTGGTGATGGTTTTTACCATTTGTCTCCATCGCTGCAACTCCCCAAGTCGGTGTCAAAAAATGCTGTCGCATATCGGCTAAAGAGGTTGTATAGTTCATTCCAGCACCAGGCTGCATGCTATTCCCACTAGAAGTAGGCGTCCTACTCAGAAATTGACGTTCGAACCTCGCGAGACCTTGATCTTTACTAAGCATCAGAAGAGACCCATCGTTTGGGGAGATGCCTGCAAAAGCAAGGCTGGACGCGTTCAGCTTACTGAGGAAACTGGAATCCAATACCGTGGACACCTGTGGTGAGCAAGTCTGTAGTCCACGTGCAAACGTTTTTCTGAATCCAGGTGCGCAAACACATCCGTAGTGACCAGTCGTGTGACCGTTGACGCAAATATTGCCGTCAGAACTGTTACCGCATAAACTGGAGTGGCAAGGTCCTCCGACGCGTGACCAGATAGTTACGTTTTCACCGGGTTGTCCCGTGTAATTTGGCCCTAGATTGCGATCGCCAGGAGGCCAGAAGGATAAGGCGGTTGCGGAAGACGGAGAAATCATGATGTTACCAGAATTGGGAGACAAAAACGGCGCATAGGGAAAACGTCTCACCATCACAGCTGTCGCTGTTGGACTAGACGTTGCTCCGTTAGTAATAGTACTGTCATGATAGTGGTCTTTAACCTCGAACCCTGCAATCGTCAAGTTGTCCAAAACCAATCCGCGGTCATCTTTGCCAGCTTCTGTGCCATTCATATTCCAAGTTTTGTTCACCATTGGATAATGCAGCGTCAGCAATTCGAATTCTGCTCTGATGAAGCTGTGCTTCCATAGACCTGCTATCTCGCGTTCGCAGACAAGCTCATACTCGGGCACTGGGAAGTCAGGTGAGTCTCTTGTTCGTGTACAGGGAGTCGCGCGGCGCCAAAAATACTCTGCAACATGATCTAAAGCTCTGCAGCACTCCCTTCGCACACTTGGTGAGACGCAGGCACGGTAACTAGCCACAATCTTGCCGTCGTTGCTATTGCTAGCGTTGTGCAGCGCAGCGAATGCAGGAGAAGATTCCAAATATTGCTGAGGAGGCAGAGGCACGGTCGTGCTGCCAGTTGGCGTGCTTGCTGTTGCTGCGCTATTACTAGAACTAGTGTAAGACACCGAGGACGACGAGGTAGCATAAACAATATACTCATCAAACGCTTTCTCCAACAGCGCAGTCCAATTAAAGCCTTGCTTCGTTTGCACGTCCACGTTGAGTATCACCTCGTTGAAGATACAATGCCAAGGATTCACGACTTGTATCTCGGTGGGGAGTTCGTGCAAAGCAGTGTTGCCAGCATTATCGGCCATCTCGACTCTGGCAGACCAGATGCCTGGCTTACCGTACACTGGGAATCGCAAAGGAAAGCGCAATTGACCAGATAGTAGAGATTAGAACACGGAGAAAAAGAAGTAGGTAGAAGTAGAAAAACAAAGACCAGATAGTAGAGATTAGAACACGGAGAAAAAGAAGTAGGTAGAAGTAGAAAAACAAGAAGTTACTAAACCTACAAGTACAAACATGAGAGAACGAGAACTACTAACTCTATAGTTCTTGAAGTAAAACTAAACAAATTGGACAAACATACCTGAACAAGAACAGCACGCTAAACATATCCAACTATCATAAACTGCCGATTGCTTCGACAAAAAAGCGTCGTGGCGGTTACCGTGAGTGTCGAGGAGCGTCGGATGCCGACAGAAACCCCGAGTAGGCCTTTTGTTAGCGATTCTCCAAGTGCTAACTCATTCCTGTAGCAGATACATCGCAGCAAGGAAAAGGAAACAAGGGAAACGAAATTCACGCGAATAAATCATCGAGTCGATCATCATGACGTCACTTTGTGTTAGAAGTGGATCTAGAAATTATAGATGTACATGTACTACTAGATCCATGCCTTAATGCTATCACTAATCGGTGTAACTGTCGCACTAGAAGTTATTGAGCCATTGTTCACAGTCGACGCGTCTGGTCCTCGAGAGCAGTAGGTGGATGAAAACATGTCCCCGGTAGTGCCCATGTTAAGATCGCTGACGAAGTCAGGATGGGAAACGCGGAGATTGATATCCTCTATTCGCCAGAGCAGAGGCCCGATACCCGAAAGCGCGTCAGTGAAGTCTGGAAGAGGTAGAAGATAGAGCAGTGGAAGAAAGCAGAAGTTGAAGAGGGGTGGTCGTTTGTGGGTGAACGAAGATGATTGGTCGTTTGTATATTGAACGAAGATCTTCTGAAATTGCCAATGTTGAGCATCAACAAATATTTGTGTCGGCGAAAGTACGACGGAGCACTGGAAGACGTGTAGAAGTATTGGAGCTGACAAAAAGCGCCGAAATGGCACGAGGCAGTAAAGTCAAACACAACGAAGAAACCAGAAAAAACAAAAGTACTAATAGTCATGTCCACTTGCACATCTTCCGTGACTGCATGCGTGAAATCGACACGAGAGGCACTGGCGTAGACTTGTCCGATACTAGGCGGCGTCTCGTCTGATTGAGACGTGCCTACTACGTTTGGCCATACAAAAAGCGGATCCACGTTATTGGAAAACATGGGTTATGAAAAAGGGGAGCAGGAATAGGAAGATTGTTGACCCTCCGTAGCTCGGTGGAAAAATGTATTCTTGACTACTTCGGTGACTATGTTATGGTTTAGGTTTATGGTGGTATCTATGTATGTTTTTATGGTTTAAGTTGATGGTGGTATGTAGATATACTATTATGATAAATATTATACTTTTCGTCTTCATCCTCATAAGGTCGTCATCCCACCAGTGGGCCCTCCAAAAGACCGAACGGTGCCATTCAACAATTCGACGTCAAGATGAACTGTCCAGCTACCAGTTTCACTGTAAGCAGGTATTCGGAGATCCTGGAATCGCAAAACACCGGAATAAGCATCACCAGAAATGATCGTTGCTGACCTGGTAGTTGTTGTTAGTATCATCTATTGTATTTATTACGCGCCGTTGGTTATCGTTCTCACTCACAAATTTACAAAGAAGGGATAAGTACTTAATAATAACCTAACTCCTCTCCCGGTGTCGTGTCTCTTATTAAGTACTTACTCCGGTGTAGGTGTTAGTTGTTGTCCTTTCTTTCCATATATTTATCGTTACAAAGAAAGGATACGTATCTTTTACGTGTAAGTCCTCATTTTCCTATAATTATACCTATCCTTATAATGCAGTCCTACTGATGTTTCTGTACCTAACTCCTTCTCCGGTGTCGTGTTTTTTTGTGGGTGACTCGAGCCACAAGCGGTGACCGACAGTCCCGTTGGCGACTCCTTCTTCTCTGTTGTAAAACCCAAAATCGACCGAACTTATCGTCAAATATGGCGGATTGTCGACATCTGTCATATTCAGGATCGCACTCCTTGCTATGGCTTAGACAAATACGACTAGCACATTGGTTTTTGCGCTTCTGGTGACCATCTTTCTCGCTCAAGAGTAGAGCTCCTCGGTGCAAAGCCATCCCTGAGGTTGACTCTTCTTGCTGTTGTTGGTGATGGTATTCACTGTAACAGCTTTTAGATATCAGAAGCGCAGCTCCAGGAGGCCATGAACATGCCAGAGCCGAGTAGATGCCTTAACCCGAATTCACGTCCGTTTCAGTACGCGACACTGCATTTCCCTGGAAGCTGATGCTAGTAAGATTCGTGGATCCCAGGACACAGTAGCTGTGGATCTCGTCGTTTCCAGTCATTCCTACAGCGCGGATAAGGGCATCGGAAACGAGGTGTGTTCTCGCATTAGTGTTTGATGTGCGTCATGGCGTTTAGCTGCTGGAGCGGATAGTCGTGATTATGTAAGACAAAGATATGTACGACACTGACACTGTAAACCTTGAAGGTTTAACCATAACCTTGACCTTCTACCATAGGTATAATAAAGGCCTTAACTAAAGCAGGCATCTGGCTATGAATCTCGCTGTGACACATCTGCGAATTGTCACACAGCACGCTTCGCTGGGCACGAATGGCAGCTTTTGATGGGGCGAGACCTGCATATTCTCCACTCTCTTCGCATGCTCCATGATAATCGCTATCCTCCCCAACGCAAGTGTAGAGGAGGGTCTCGAGAACCTGACTTGGTGAAAACGAAGGATATTTCTATTCTATCTTGCTGCATGACTTACCCAAATTATTTGAATACCAAAATGAATCAGGTTCTCGTTGTTCTAGTCTTAACAATAGTCGATTCCATTTTGCTGCAGGGCTTGTCTGGATTGACCAAATCGGAAAATCAGGCTGTCCACAGTCAGAACTTTTGCGGCGCGGCAGCATTCTTCTGTCAGACTGTTGCCCAAATTCAGCCATTGACCTAATACACAATCATTCGTGGAGGTTAGGAGATTTCGAGTTTGCTCTCCCTCTACTTGTTCTAGACTTCCGACACGATCTTCCAGCGGTGGCCCATGCCCATTCGCGGTGACCGTGACAAGAAAGTAAAGGGCTGCTATTAGAACCACTGCGAACAGACGACCCATTTGAGGACTGCGGTACGGCATCTTTGCCATCACCGAAGGAAGCAGAAATCGAAATGGATATAGACCGGCCTTGATAATGGGCATCCACATTCACATCGTCTCTTTTCTTTGTATAACTGGAGGACCGCCACTTTCTGAATATCTCGCTGGCCTCACTTTGTGAAAAAGTAAAGAGTCCACGACCCTTAAAGCAGTCGCAGGGTAAGGTAAAATGGACTCTACTTGTTCGGACGTCGGTCGTGATAAAAGGGCAAATTACAGATAGTGTCATCTATCTGCGAATAGCGAAATAGCTCCTAGCGACATGAAGTGATGGAGACTAGGGATAGTTCAAGCCAAGACGAGAAACTAAGATACGAGGCAATAGCAACATACTACGCAAGTTATAGCAAACAAGAACAAGCAGCAGACTCAATCCGCACAAACAAAAAAAACAGACCATCACCAGAAAGCGCACACGCTCAGTTTCAACCGAAAGTTTGAGAAGATACGATGTGCACAGATTCATCAGGCGGCTCTTTGAATGTCTTCACAGGAAAAAAAACCGACCGGCGAAAAGCGGAAAAGTACAGAATATTCGTGCCTCTCTCCCGGAGCGGAATGTTGTCTCATCACAGACTGACTCACGCATCGCAGCTTTCATGGAGAAAGCCGTCCTTGTAGTTTCTCGACATAATATTAGAACCAGAACTGGATATCGTTGTGTGACAGAATCATCAGCGGCCTAAGACCAAAGAGTTCGCAGCAGGGTTCGGCGCTTGAACACCACAAGAGCATCCAGTGGTCTTCACGAGAAAGATCACGCCGCAATTTCGTTTCCTCATGAAAGATTCACATGTTTTCGTCCCAAATAAGAAGCAAAAATTTCCATAAGGTGATGATCGTCACCCTTTCTCTTTTTGGTAATTGGTAATTGTTGTAGAGCCAAGTCGTGCGTTTCGAAAAAAAGTTCTCCTCATCATTGCAGCTTGCACATTTCATTTTGAATATCCCAACATAAAAAAATTAAACATATTCATATTTGCATGACCATCATGAATGATTTCCCTATCCCTATCGTTCGTTTTCATGTTCCAAAATTTATGTTCAACAAAGCAAAAACTATCTGACGCATGGGTGTCTTGTGTAAAAAACGAGCACCGATTCGAGACTTTCACGAAGAAGTTCTAACCAAACGACCGAAAGGAAGCTCTGCAGAAAACAATCCAAAAAACTCACTTTACAAGACTGAAGACTTCCATCAAGATCAAAGGACAAAAATTAAAGTTACTGTGAGAAACAAGATATCTGCAGATACCATCTGCTGGAAATAGGTTAAGACCCCAATTGATCGATGACAATGTGTGGTTTGCATGACAAAAATAGCAATGCGCTGAGACTAGTATATCAGATGCACCAGTCTCAAAGAAAATTACATTCAAAAAAAATCCATATTTTCTCCCACTCCATCCTCTTCGTAGTCAGATTCATCCCCATCATCTGATATGAGATCCTCCTCATTCTCCTCCCTTTTCCCCCGACCAGTTCCCGCGCTCTGATGATTCTCTCGCTTAAATTGCGTCTCGCGCCGTTCTAACCAATCAGACGCAAAGTCTTGCAGTTGCTCGTCAGTGGCGCTCTCCAGCAAGGTTGCGAAAGAACGACTCGTCCATTCTCCAGTCTGGAGAAGTCCAAACGCCCAGGGATTAGAAGGACGATGGCTAATAGTTATAACTTGGTAACCGTGCTAACAACTGAGGAGAATCTGTCGAACAACCTATTTTCATTCCAGGTAGAAAAAAATCTCTTCAAATTCGAAGTACTTACACAATTTCAGTTCCTGGTTTAATCAAATAAATCTTCTGGTTTAATATTCATAAATATATCTGCTGCAAGGCATCGGGAAAACAAGGTCTTGCAACCAGCACGAGGCCCGGTGCGTGGCGTGTGAGGCTGTTGCAGCCTATCGACTGCAACCTCGAAAAAGCGGTCTGCAAAGCTTGACAATTTCGAAAAAACAAGGTCAACTCCTTGCTGTTCCTTCTGTTTACTTCCAGGAACTTTCTTCGTCTTCAAAACAAGTCCCTCCACAGCTGCAAGAAGAAACTGCACGTACCTAGCACCATGATTCTGCTCAAGTAGCTCCGTCATAAGTAGTTCTCGCACAATCCCTTCCGCTTTAGTTCGTCGTTGTGCGACGTCTGCGTCTCCATCGTGGGTTAGCAACAACGAATGCACAACTGCTTGTAAATCAATACAACTTGTTCTTCTTCTTGCCGCCGTCCTAGTTGTACAACAGCTGCTAGAAGGTAGTTGTGGAAGTACTCGTCGCAAGTGATGGAGTATATTTTTCTGCAGTAAAATGTTTCTCAAAAAATTTCCAATGTGGACCGATTGATGGCTGCGTTGATAGTAGTCGAAGTCTCTATCTTGTTGTTCTTGTTGCTGTTGTCTATCCTCGTGGCTACTAAAACTAAGAAGTTCAAGTTTTTCACTGCAGAAGAAGAGAAGTGTTCGCTCCAAGACCACAGCAGGATTCAAAACGCCAAAGGCATTGTGAAAGAGCTCAAAGATTTGAAACTGTGCGTAGCGTTTCCACTGAAGAGTCCTGCTTATTTGCCTCGTTTCCACTGAAGAATCACAACTGGCACAGTTCGTTGTAGATGAGTAGATCTCACACAGTTGTCCTAGGAAATGGTAATTGATCACACGCCCATCTTCACGACCGAGAGGAGACTGGTAGTTTAATACTTGTTCGTCGTTCTGGCATTTGCTGCGTGCATGTCCCCGTAAGACGAGGAGGAAAAAGCGGTCTACTACTTCCTCGTGCATGCGTTCTACTACATCGGACTCGGTAGTAGACTTTGACATAATGTTTTCCAGAAAGACCAAGATTCTCCTCTTCAACTCTGGATCGTTGCAGGTAGCCGCTGCACTAGTTTTGTTCTTCTTGACAACAGCCAGCTTAACTTCGTTCTTCATCGACGCTGCTTTTCCATCAGGAGGTTTGTCTAAGACGAACTTCTGCTTTTTCATTTTTGCTGTCTTCCCTGTAGTAGGATTTTGCTGTTTTTTCGCAGTGTGGGGATCTCTACTTTCAGTACGATGGTCTCCACCTCCCTCATCACCACCGCCCACTGCATTGTGCAAGAATCCCGGACGCTGTAAAATAGCTCCTAAATGGCTGAGAACCAGGGGAGATATCTCGACTGCTCCATTAGCTAAATTCACTAGCATCTTTGCATAGCTATGACCAAATGTTACACCTAGAACCGTCGATCCCGCATCTGAGCCGATGACAGCAGAGAGAAAGCAGAGAGAGCGAGCTAGACAGGCTGCATGGCGTACGATTGTCAAGTCGTTGTCTTCTAGTGCGGTACAACTAGAGTTTGGTCGAATCCTCGGAGCCACGACCCTTGACGAAGTAGTAGACGTCTTCTTCTTGTTTTCATCTTCATGCTTGTCATCGTCTTTCCACTTGTCTATCCACTTGTCATCGACTTTCGGTCCACTTTCATCTTTCTCCTCATGATACAGCTTTTCTTCATGATACAGCTTTTCCTGTTTTGCTATCCTAGCAGAAAGATCTCTGTCATTTTCAACCGTGGTTCGTTCTGTTTTCACCAACGCATTAAGCACACGACGAAAGAAATCTCCTCTCGTTCCCCTTAGATGCGGTCGTGTGGTTGTACTGCTAGAACGAGAAGAAGTAGAAACTTTTACCGTGTCCTCCGATCCTTTCGCGTTCTTCAGTTCATCCACCAAAGTTTGCCATGTTCTCAGCTGACGATGACACGTCTGAACGAAGTCTTCCACTGGCGTAGAGACAAAAGCAACCAACGTCCTAGTCCGGCGAACAGTAACGGACTTGCTACTCCTTGTCGTTCTGGTAGAGCTACGTTCTACTTCTAGAAGGGGTTGTGATGCGACGATGTCAGTACTAGTACTCGGGGTTGAAAAAGCTCCGGATTGAGGGAGGATGTTAGGTGAGAGTATGATAAGTGCTGACTCGTCGGCTTGTTCTGGAGACCTTTCTTGTTTGACAGGGGCAGCTGGAGTTTTCTTAGACGAGGAGAGCTTGACTACTTGTTTATCTTTTGCATTTGCTCCCTTGATTCCTTTCACCTTAGCCTTGCCGCCTTTCTTGTTCGGTGTCTCTTTGATTGTCGCCTTGTTTGATTTCTTCTCATTACGCAAAGGAGTTTTCAACTCTTTCACATCTTCAGCAGATGATGAACTTGAACTCGAAATCAACATGCCAGCTAGTTTGGCAGCTGAAGCCCCTTGGTGTCCGAGTACTCTGCTGACATGTTCTGCGACAACGTCGTTGGGGAGATCGGGTGCCTGAGACGACGTCTGATCTTCTTGACTGCTACAAGTAATGTAGTGCTGAAGTACCTCAGACAGCGCAGAAAAAGCGGGCATCTGACACGCACGCTGGTTTTCTTCAGATGATAGGTCAACGTGGATTTTTTTCCTGCAGTTCTCGCTGCTTGTGACTGCGTTCTTCAGCAAGAAGAAGTGAGCTATGCGACTTTGCAGATCTGCTGCGGCAGCCGAAACGCGGCAATGGAGCGCATGTTCGGTGACGTATTTTGCACACGGCAAAACGGTAGCAAGAAGTCTTGCTTCGAGTGCAGTTGCCTTGGAATCGACGCCTGATTGTCGGTGTTGCGCAGAATGCTCGAGGACATCATCATGGAGACAACAACTGACAGCTTCACTAAGCAATTCGAGAGTTGCAATTCCGAATCGGTCGGCTACCGATGACGTTTGCGTGGCAACCAACATGTCTGAAGATTCAGTTCTCGCTGAAGATGTCGGGGAAGCAGAAAAACCTTGACACAGGTAGTCGAAAAGAGGATGAACTCGTGTGTTGTCCACCTCCACAGGTGACGAGGTCGACGATAGTATCAATCGAAAATGCAAAGGCTTTTTTTCATTCCTGTCCAGATTTTTGTCCTTTGTTTTTTCTGTCGCGGCATTCGCATCGTCATCCGCGTCTCTAGGCTCCCCGCTGGTGTCTTCCTCATCTTCCTCCTCCTCCTCGTCATCATCGTCGTCACTATTTTCACTTCCATCCTCAACCTCATCTTGATCATCTACGTCCATAGCACTTTTATCTCCTTCGTCACCCGCCTCTTCGTTTACGCTCTTCTTTTCTTCCGCGATGGCAGCACCACTGCACAGATTAAGTAATGCCGAGATGATGGTGTCGGTGTTGTCTTCACTATGTGAAGTGCAGTTTCGAATATTACTTGTTGGCAACAAGCGCATTGTGCGCAGAACAACTGACAGGCCAATGAAAGCTCGCGTCGCCTCAGACAAAGGTAATGATGTTGATGTGCCGCAACGTCGAAGAGGATCAGCACCTTTGTTCAAAATGGCGTTGAAAAAGGTCCTCCTTATCGCGGATAAGCTGGAGTCGGAGTGAGCATCATTAAACTTGGGAAGATCATGCTGATGCTTTTGCAACTTCATAGATGAGGCAGCGAATCCATGGAGAAAGGAACCCACGCTGAAGCAGATGTTCTCGCTGGTTGCGCCAGTGTCGAGTTCTGCGAGTAAGAACAAAAACATCAAAAGCTTGTCTCCATATTCAGCTACATTATCTTGATCTTCATCTTTGTTTTCTTCTTCCAGCCTCTTGTTCTTCTCCTCTGTCGTACCAGAAGTTGTGGACATGCCTTCCTTGCTGTCCTCCAGTAAAAGCAGAGACTTTGCAACTGCCCTTGTTGTCCTGCTGATACTAGTGGATGACGAAATCGTAATCAAGCTTGCTATCTCGGGAAAACAGCGTTCAGCAAAGATGTCCATGAAACTATCGCTTTCTGGGATACGTCTGGCGAGCTCGCACAGGAAGGCGAATCTTTCAGGATTACTTGTTGATCTTGATGTGGCGCCGGTGGTCGTAGAACTAGTACTCGAAGTCGTAGAAGAGAAGTAGTAATCTGCCAACAGACGTGCTGCCTGCAGCCGCACACTCAAACTTGCATCACGCAAACGATAACGGACTTGAGAAAGCAGACCTAGACCTTCTTCTTTGCTTTGATCTACCTCCAAAATACGAAAAACCCCAATAGCACGCAAGGCCGCTTCTCGTACAAACGCTGACTTCGCGTCTCGCAGACCATGCAACAGGGTCGACTGCAGTTGATCGTTTCTAATCGACTTGAGACGGTCCATGTCGTACCACCGTAGAGCGTCAAATGCTTGACGCCTCAGGCTTGGATTGGGAGAATGAAGCGCAGACACGAGCATGTGTTCAGTTCCCCGATAGCACCACTGTAGGAGGCGAGTCTTGGTTGTGTCTTCCTCATTTGCCTGCTCTGGTGGGGGTTGGCTGCACCCGAACAGCAAGAACCCACCGCCTCCTTGGGTTCTTGTTGAACATTCAAACACCTTCTCCAAAAACAGATGAATCGTTGTCGCGAAGCGCAATGTTCGACTGTCGTTTATGACGATGCTTTTGTTCATTGCGGGTTTTGTAGCTGACGGCTCTGCTGCTTCTGGTTGCATTCTACTATCATCATTCTTAGATTCTGTTTCGAACTGTTGTATGTGCCCACTTGGATCCCGTAGACAATTCAGCAAGTCCAAAAGGTCCATGTTCTTGCTCATGTTGACCGCCTTAGTACCTTGCTTCTTGGAAGATGTATTTTTCACCCTGGTTGATGCAGACCTCCCTGCGGATGTTGTACTTGTAGCCCCTGCAGGACCGCGTCCTGTCGTTCTGCTTCTACTTCGTGATGCTTTTCTTGCGCCGCTGTTTTGCTTCACTACTTCCTGATCATCTTCTACAGCAGTCAGAATCGTTGACTTCTCCAACAGCACACAAACCAAACTGCTCAACAAGATTGCGTTTTTTACTTCTTCCGCACTAGTTCTTGTAGTAGTGCTAGGTATTGTAGTTTGTGTGGCTGCTCCTGTCGTGGTGCAACATTTCTTCAGCAAGTTGAGCACCAACGTGCGACGAAAAGTATTCCCTGTCTGCGATTTCCTGTCCGTGTGGAAGCTGTCTCGGAGAAGACCCATCACTGCAGTCTGGTTTTGGTCGTGATCTTTACGTAGGTCTTCTTTTTCATCTTCTAAGTATCTAACCTCCGCCGGTGTAAGATCCTCGTAGACCCGATCGTCAGCACAAGCAGTGGCAGAAAATATCTCCTCCAGCAACTTTCTGCAGAGGGCACATGCATGCTCTTCGGCTGCTGTTGATGTTGTGTCTGAGGTGGATAGAACGATTTCCTCATGATCCAGAGTGGTGGTGTCAGCTTCAACCGCGCTTCGGTTTCCAGCTAATTTTGAAGCAGATGTTGAGGTAGCACAAGCAACTGAGTCATGCGGTGTCTTGTCGCAAGTTGTTCTCGTTTGTTCTGCCAAATCCAATCGTCTGCGCTTGGACTTGGGACCTGGGGTGACGAAACGTGGATCCTGATCAAAGTTTTTCGTTGTGCTTGTTATCGTTATGGTTGCAGCAGTTGTACCTGTAGTTGCTGTTGTATCCACTTCTAGATTTTTTGTCCTTCTTGTGCTAGATCCAGGATAGTTCTGCAGCACTAAATCGCTTATCCGTTCGAGATGCCAGACTCGGAGATATCGAGGGCAGAGAAGAAGTCTGTAGGGCCCAGAACGTAATCGAAAGCCGTCTGGGCGCAGCAAACCGGTAGCAATGACGGTAGCAAGTTCGAAGTGTTCTATTTCTTGTTGTTCTTCGTGGTGTTGATGTTCACCAGAAGTTGATAAAGACTTTGCCGACAAGCGCAATACAATCTGCAAGGTCAGACTGCGAAGCCACTGCAATCGTTTCTGACCGACGTGGTCTGAGCGCATCAACTTCGCAAGACGTTGTTGACGTTTCTTATTCTCTAGGCAAAAAGAGGGGTCTTCTTCCAGGAGATTAACACTGTCGTGTTGAGGAAAACGATGTCTTTTAGTCGGTTCTTGCGCATCTTCATTATCTTCTGAGGAAGTTTCTAGATCAAGGTCAAGACCGTCATCGTTAACATCTTCTTCTGCTCGAGTAGTCGTGGAAAGCGTGGTGGTCGAGGACTTGAAAATGCCAGTCGTTGTAGAAATAGTTTTCTTCATCTTCGAGCTATCTGCTACCTCGACCAGTTCCAGTTCTGCTAGAAATTTCTTCAAAATGCGTGAATATCCGCTTCGAAAGGAATTACAAGTTGGTTCCAGAGAACCTGTCAGGCCAAATTCTTCCGGCAAAGAAAGCCACTCTCTAACGTTTTTAGCCCAAGGCCACTCGCAAGGCAATGCGCCCACATAGCCTTTGCGTTCTTGTTCCTTACGTGTAGAGAAGTAGAACTCCTGCACTGAGAAGAGAAGCTCATCTGGAGTGCCGAAGATGTAGGTGAGGACATTGTAGGTGTCCACGACTTCTTTTGGTGGAAAGGTTTTTTGCAACGCTCGACTCTGAAGATCTTGTAGTTGTTCTCCTTGCTGAGACCTCGCATTTTTGCTGTTCGTCTTGGGAGGTTCCCTCTTGTCAGCGTTAGAAGTTTTGACGATTTTCATACAAGTTCTTGATCTTGAAGGGCTACGAGCACGAGTGGACGTTGTTCCAATCGCTACTCTTCCCGTTGTATTAGACCTGGTGCTACTGACCAGAGTAGTGTTATTCGATGATAACAGCAGTTGTTGCGTGATGTCGCCAAAAGTGCTCGCCTCAAAAACGCGCTCTAACAAGGGCCAGGTGTATTGCAGGTCAACAAGCAGAATGCGCCAAAGCAAGAAGAACGAGTCAGCTCGTAGACTCGCCTTTGCACTCTGCTTACTTCGAACCCAGTCGATGTTTTTATCCTCTTTTGACTTCTGCTGTTTTTTCTTGCTCAGGTCTTTCTTCTCCTTCACAGCCATTTCGGCTTGATCATGACCGTCACCGTCAAGTTGAAACCCTGCCTCCTCACACCACACATCAACCAAGGCATTCCTGACTTGTGTCAAAGTCATCTCGATAAACTCTTCTCGCTTTGCGTGTCGCTGTGCTTCTGTTTCTACGATTGAGGTCGAAGAACAAGATGTCGAAGAAGTACCACCAGCTCTAGCCGTACTAGATCTACTTGTTCTAGATGGCGTCGTATTACTACCACCACTCGAAGATGATGTGGATGAAGACCCACCGGCACTCTCTCCCACGAGTTCTGGCAAGTAGTCCGCAGCAAACAGCTTACAGAGCTGCTCCACTTGCCAAGCGGGACGCTCATCCGGATGGCTTAGACTGTCTAGGAAATTGAGAGGGCGACCGGACTGTTGAAACAGTTTGGCACGGTTTGTTGACTGTCTCTTACTGGTTCTTTCACCAGTGGCTTGCGCCGCTGGATTCTTGGAACGAACGGGCATTCTTGATGCTCTTCTTGCTGTATTACATACTTGGACGATAAAAATTTTTCTGACTTCAAAAAATACTATGAAAGCTTATCTTCTATTATGTAGACTACAACATTCGATGCAGAAGAACAATGAGTGAAGGAATATAAAATGCGGAATCACTAGTAGGAGTGCGAATTCAAAGGGGGAGCAGAGTGGGGACTGGCACGGTGGGTAGGAAGAAAGTGTTTTTTGAGATTTTTGTATTTTCGAACCAGATTCATCTAAAACCAGGTCTTTTGTGTTCTCTCGTCCGCTAAAAATCCAATCGCTATTTGAAACCGAAACCGACGAAACTGAGAAAGGACACGGATGAGTCATTGAAGATAGTCAAAAAAAAACCGAGTGCGAGTTGCGTGCTTTCCTTTTCGAAAACAAGACGAGGCATTCATTTGTTACCGAGATAGATTTTCCATGACTCAACCTAGCAGAAACGACCGAACGCAGTTGAAAACACAGACGATAGATGCTTCGTCATCGTCCAGTTTTCGTATTCTTCTGTTTGTTGTCTCTTCTTCGCGTTCGCACATATGATGATAACACTTCTTCCTCATCGGTCTCTTTCTGCATTGAATTTTCCTCGAGGTCGGGACCATTGTCATCTTCGTTGGTGAGGAAGCTATGGTCGAAAAATGTCGTCGAAGTATTTCTCGTATTCTTCTCGGGATAGTTATACTCGAAGGAAGCTGAATTTTCGGGCTCATCCGTGGAATTCTCCATCCTTGCGCGGACGCTTTTGCCCCTTCGATTGAAAATTCTCGATCTTGTTCTGCCCCTTGCAGTGGCGTTGGACGCAGATCCGCATTCTCCTGAGTAGTTCTTGGGACACCTTGAATCTTCATACGTTGTTGACGCTGAGCTCTCGACACTCTAGTACTACCTCTCCTTCTAGTGCCTGACATCGTTCTCCCTTGTCTTTTTCTTCTCCTACTCCTTGTTGTTGTTCCTGGCACACTTCTACCCGCTTCAACTCTGCAGTCGGCCATGGTTGATCCGGGAATTGTGAAGAAGACGATGATGACGTGATGAAGGCGTTGATCGCGACAATTGTCCAAAGAAGCCACCTCCTGGATCATCAGAAAATGGTATCATTCCCCTCTCCGTTGTATTACCTTGGTGTCGTGGGAAGCTCCTCGTAGATGCTGGCGCTCGGGGCGCCTTTTATAAATTTTGTTTAACATGATCAAATTCTTTACGAATCGCAGAAAAGACAGTAAGCATGCAGACGGGGACGAGGATGCGCATGCATGTGCCTATCATCTGGTGGTTAATTGCCGACTATTGTAAGTACCTCACGAAAAACTTCCGACTTGTACCTGCTAGCCATTGCCATGGCGTTGGCGTGTGGATGAACAACTTGATTCAATACTACTTTTTATGTCTACTTTTACACAGACACGTTTTCTTTTGCATTCTCGGAATACCCGCGAGGGAGGAAGAGTGTACATCACTTTCAGGTCTAGTCGGGGATGTACGTGAGGCGTATGGGGCCATTTATTACAGAGGCAACTGCGGGTTGCTCTCTTAAAACCAGATGGTAGGCGGACTCAGTCTCTCCACTCTTCTTTCGTAGGACTGATTTCAGTAAATCTTCGCGCAATAGATACCTTTACCTGTCTGTTCTTCGTTCACACCTTTTTTGTAGTGATGCTGATGAGTTCGTGTGTACTTACAGATTGACTCCAGTTCCGCGACACCGGAACGTGACTCTGTTCTACAGATTCGAGTTGCCCTTAATTGCCAGTCTGATAATATCACGTTATGAAATACATTTTGCAATCTTCTCCACAGTACGGATGCTCGTCAAGGCCTCCCGCATAGGGTGTCGCCTTCTACTGCAGTACTTACCTACATAGACGCCAAGTCGACGTTCCTTGCTGAAAATGAAATGCCTAGAAAAACCAAAACAGAAACTGAAGCAGGTTCTTGTGCTTAGCATGTCCATGCCAAAATTGTCTGACGGTGTCATCACGTGGCCCAGTGGCGCTGGCCTGTGCTACTTGGTCTTTGTGGCTTTGACTTTGTCCAGCCACATTCTGTTTGAAACTCTTGAGTTTGAAAGATTCAGTTGGAAAGTTTGAGTTTGAACTTCTTGGGTTTCATCAATAATTGTGTTTGAATGGTTGATAGTGACGAGTGCTCCACCTTTCCTAACTGGAAATTCGCACATATGCGGGGCCCTAGTACTTGACCGCCATATACTATCTAAACATGTCATCTAAGGATGTTCCACCGCCGGATGAGCTAGCCGCAGGTGCTGCAGCGGGCGGGCCGCCGCTACCAGTGGGACTCCCAGTTGGACTCGGCTGTGCGAGTATTTTCTGTGCCTCCACTAATTGCGCCGGCGTCAGTGGCTGTCCCGATGCCAGTAGCTGCATTAGCTTGTCGCGAGACATATTCATTGTCGGACTAGCAGATGAGGTCGAGGGCGTGCTCCCCTCTCCACCCCCCGGTCCCCTTAATTCGCAGTCCTTCGGATCGAAGTTGCGTTGGGTTGGGACCGCAGATGTCGTAACCGGCTTCGAAAAGTCCGTCACATCTAGAGATAGCAGGTCTGCGACAGGCGCGCTCGAACTAGAAGACGATGAGCCACCAGACGGTGAGGCGTCGAGGCTGTGGTCAGGAAGATGCGGCGAAAAAGCGATGAGACTGAAGAACTTTCATGAATGGTATCTACCGGTATCCATTTCTTTTGGACTCATAATCATGATCCTGTTCCTGTATATCAAATAAAATCTTCATAAGAAATACTTCAACGCTATACATTTGTAACAAAGAATTAGAACATAAACGCGTGTACGATAACAGATCCACTGGCGGAGCGGCAGGTGCTGGTGGCTGTTTAGTCGCAACTTCCTCCAAAGTCGGCTTTTTCGGATTGTCGACTGCGTATTATTGATTCATATAATATCCAGATCATCAATATGCACGAGACGAGACAGCTAGAAAGGGGAACAAGCACCAGACCAAGAAGAGTGACAAAGCTAACAAGCCCACACCCTACACACAGCCGCAGTCACTTCGCTGCAGAAAACGCGGAGCAGCTTGCCCCCCGTCCTGCTCAACGTTCCGATGGGCCTGAGACTCTCCAAGACGAAAAAAAAAGCGGCTCGAAGGTCTGGGCTCAGAACGACACGACAGCACTTGCGGCCTTCCTCCTCCCTAGCTGTGCCCTGCAATGTGTGAGCTGTTGGCCCGCCCTCGTGTGGTCGCGTCCGATTCTAATGCAGCTGGATAAATACCGGGGGCCCCTGCTGTTCAAAGATTGAGGGCGGAAGAGGCTGCAAAGGTGTGGGCGGCCCAAATCATCCACGCACCCCTCCGCCAAGTTCTGCAGCGCTGCGGCTGTTGTTGTTAGTTGGTTGCTAAGGTGTTTGCGCCGGTGATTTCGCGCGTTGCTTGGTTTTCATGATCGATGCTAAAGAGGGCGAGCGCCAAGTCCACAGACGGAGGACACAGCGCGCGGAGAGAAAAGAAAGAAGAAGCAACGAACAAACTGGAGCGGGGAAGGGGGCGCCTCCCTACTTTTTCTCATTTAATTCCGCCGCCTTTCCTCATCTCCTCTCTATATTCACTGCACCACTACCCCCAAGCCCTTACGTCTCCGCTTTTCTCCGCGACGCACTCCAGGCCCGCACTCACAGGACGCGGCTCGCACTCATGACCACACTTGTCGCTGGGTCTCTGTAGGTGGAGAAATTGAACCGGGTGAGCAACCACCCCCACAGGTTTCGGCTTGCATCACTTCCAGAAGTGCCTTGACTGTCGCCGTTGTTCACGATTTCATCAGCAGAGACGCCGCGAAGTAGGAACTGCGCAGGATGCGTTGCGTAATCAGGCTCCAGGCACAAGTCCGCAACTTTGAAAGTTTCGACCTCGTTCCGCGTCTCGCGTTTGATCCTCGCAGCGTCCTCACAAAAATGCTTGATAAACGTGGAGGCCCCACTTTTCTGGCGCAAAAACTGGGCAAAGTTGTCAGTACACCTCTCGGCCACTTGCTGGCCCACACGCGACTGGTAAAGTTTCTGCGTGACATGGGCAAGGCACAGCGTGTCCTTAACCGACTCAATTTGAACGCCTTTGCCTGTGACCTTATGCCTTTGGATTTTCGCAGGGAGTTCTGCTGCGAAAAGACGCGACTCACACTCGCGGGGCCGGCGGGCGCGACTCATAAGACGCAACGAACTAAGACGACTGCCACTCGCAAGGCGCGACTCACAAGACGCGGCTAGCACTCACAAGACGCGACTCCCAAGACGCGCCTCGCAAGGCGCAGCCTAAGACGCGGCCCGCACTCGCGAGGCGCAGCCCGCAGCCGCAAGACGCTGCCCACACTCCCTCGCAAGACGCGACCCGCAAGGCGCACGCGTGCCCTCACTCGCAGGCGGCGCCCCATAATGTAATCACTTCACACCCACAGAAGACAACTCGCGCCCACATCGGCGCGCCCTGGACTTCCTGGCGGCCGCTTCCTTGCCCGAGACGAGTGGCAGCCCTTTCCTGCTCCTACGTGCAGCCAGCTCGACGCACTGGGGGAAAGTCCTAGCGAGACGCCTGCCACTTTTCTCGACGCGAAAGCCCCAGCCAGAGGCAGACGCACCCGAAACCAGCACAGGCATCCGAGGCGCCTCATGCCTTTCGCCTTATCTAGTGCGCCATCTGTTGCTTCAATGCCTGGCCTTCGTGCTGAATAGCTGCGCCAGAAGTGCGGGGGATGCCCTTGCCGCTTTCTCGCTGGGGCCTCGTTTGACTACCAGGGTACTCCTTGCGCCGACGTCCACGCCAGTCGGCTTCTTCCGTTGCCCAAGCTGCGCCCTCTTTGCCTCTGGCAAGCGCCGAAGCCTCTGCACCCTTTTGCAAGCAGCCCAATCGGTCCAAGAGGGTGCGGGCTGGGATGTTCGTGAAAAAGTCCACCCATGTGCGTCCACGATACGGCGCGCCGCACGGGCCAGAAGTCGCCAAGCTTGCGACAGTGTTCCACTTCCACCCAGTTCCAGCGCGTTTGCCCTAGGCCTGCTCTTTTTTTCCAGGCTCCCTCTTGTGCCGCATCGACTCACTCAGCTACATTACAGCGCCCGCAAGCCCAAGCAGCCACAAGAGTCTACGACTGCGGCCCACGGGCCCGAACAGTCTGGCACCCCTTCCGGTGGTGTCGAGGTGCGTGCAGCTTCTGACACTGCGCGCCGCGGCGGTTCCGTGCCGCGGGTCGCACTGTCGACACATTCGGCAGGCGGGTCACTGCGAAGCAGCCGCGCGCCCGGGGGCTGTTGCGGCGCCCTGCAGTGCAGGGGCGTTCCCCCTCACCCCGGGAAGGGGTGGGCCCCTCGCGTGCTCCGTTCCGTTACTTGTCTCAGCTGGTGGCAAATGTGTGACCAACGCCGTCCCCCTATCATTGCCGGGCCCCACGCTGTGGCCCTCTGCTCAAAGCAACAAACCAGAACCACAAACACCGAGCGAGAATGATATAACTATGGTATAAGTACCTCCTTCCCTCGCCGCTTTCTCTGCTCTTTGTCTTTCTCGTTCTTCTTTTCGCTTTTTCCTCAGCTTTTGTATTCTTCTTATTGTCGTCGGCATTCGCACTCCATCCTGGACGTCCTGTGTTGCTGGGCCTGTCGTTGCGCCATTCAGAATCCACTCCATAGCAGCTTGGGTGTCGTTATTGTGCAGCCTCAAAGCTCGTCGCGCATCAGATTCGTCAAATCCCTGGCTCAGCAGACTCGAAAGCGATAGAGGGTCCACGGAAACTTTCTGAAGTTGATGGTGAAAGTGGATGTGAGGCTGCAGATTGGTTTGGCACTCAATACAGAACATAGTGTTGAGTAGTTCGTAACGACCTGAACAAATCGTCAAAGCCATCTTGAAAGTACCGGCTCCTCTTCCACTGCCCGTCCGTCTTTCTCGAGCTTCGTTATCAATTTCACTCCAAAGTCCGTGATTGGCTCTTCGTCTTCGTCGTCTTCTTGGAGCTCGATATCTACTTGGTTTTCCAAGTGTTCTGGCGTCATTTCGACCATTGGTCGAAACTCCATTCTCTTGGGCAGAACGCCAGATATCGCATGCGCGGAACTAGCGAAAAACTCGTATTGCAAATACTTGATCGTTTGTATCGTGGAATCAAGGATGTCGCCTTTGTACCTATGGGTTTGTTTCTCATGATGATGGCTTTGAGTGCAAGGCAATAACGATCTTCTTTCCTCTAATATTATTGACTGGAGGATGATATTCGTCATTCTGATGCTCCAGGCAAAGATACAAGGTACTCACGCATCTCCATCTCCAAATGCACAAAGCACAAATTAGTACTCGTCCAAAATGTAGAGCCACTCGAAGACGGTTTTGTCTATTTCGACAAAAGCTGCCTTGGAGGTGACGAGGTTCGCGTCGGCATGCATGTATTTCTTATCCGTTTTTGGCAAAGCCTTCACTTTTTCCATTTGCTTTTTCGCGGATTGGTACTCCATTAAGCGGCGCCGCCTTTGCTCCAAATTGTTCTTCAGATTTCCTGGTACATAATGTGGTGGCGATTTGAGATTGTTTTCTTCATAAGTTATTGTTGTTCATAGGCAACACTCACAATGATTAGATGTACAGAAAGTATAAGTATAACAGCTGATCTAGAACATGAACAAGAACTCCTTGTAACTACTAGTGAGTACTGTTATTCATCAAGTGCTGTCGCATCGGCGTCAGAATGTTGAAGTCCATATCCCGTCTCAATTTCGCTATGGCCGAGTGTGGTGCGTCTACTCGCGTGATCTGGTTCGCACTCTCCTTCAATTTACAGCTCTCGGCGGCTGGAGTTTGAAAAATTTAGAGTTGTAAACCCGAACAGACTGAGGCTCGAAGCCGAAAGACTGAAAAAAGTGAGTACTAGAAATCCAACTCGACAAAACTTGCGATGGATTAAATAATTAGAAAGATGTTGATGTACTACACACCACTCCATTAGCACGAAATTCAATTTCTCAAAGAAGTAGAAGATACCAATCTGCGCATCTTTTTCTTTTCCCATCCCGCTTACCACGACCTCCGCGACTTTCATGATCCCCGTACAAAGATTCTCACAACTCCGCATAAACTGCTCGATTGTCTTATACAAATCTTGCATCACGTTGTCGAACTCGCAGAAATCGCGGACCGTACCCTCAAAGACAGGATCCACCTGTTCTCCATAGAAGTACTTTTCCTTCAAAACGACCCACTCCGTTTTCAGAGCGGACAAATGGTCGTCGAGACCGTCCATTTTGGTATTCTGGGGAAGTAAGTCCTTGGTTGAAGTAGTTGTGGTGGTCCTTTACAAAATGTGAAAAGGAACTTCTGCTTCTTCTATGAAGTGTGTAAAAAATCTAATTGTAGCAAAGAAGAACATCAATGAATATGAACATCGTTTTGCTTTGCTGCGAATGACACTACGGGTGCAGATGAGTGTTGCTCTTTTTACTGTTGCACTTCCAACGT
Organism: Amoebophrya sp. A25; assembly: GCA_905178165.1. Lineage (NCBI taxonomy): Eukaryota > Dinophyceae > Syndiniales > Amoebophryaceae > Amoebophrya > Amoebophrya sp. A25. The sequence goes on along the minus strand of CAJINU010000106.1, from coordinate 2,097 downwards.
TCTGTCGTTTCTTCGTTTGACATCAAAAGTTTATTTTTGCATGACCGCTACAGATTGAGTGCAGTTTCTTTGATGAAGACGCGCTTCGCTCGTCGTTTCTTTGTCCGAGACAGAGCTCATACAGCTTTAGCTCGAACACTCTGAATGCACGTGAAACGCTGCACTTTCAGGAACTACGCGCGTTTGCGTCTTGCAGGATGTCAAGAGTGGAACGACAGATATTCGCCACCCTTTCTATGCTTGTACCGAGACGCCTTCATCGACGAACGGGATGATGATATGGAGTTCATTATCGCATCGGGTGGTGGAGGTGCAGGTGGGAAGAAGAATGAAGGTACTACTGGTGCACTTAGGCACCAAGCGCCAGTGGATGTTTCATGCGTGTGTATACCTGCTGTGAACTTACATGCTCTGGTGCATCTTCAAGTAAAGACTATTTCTTCCTGCTCTGCTGGAGTTCTTTCTTGGTCTAGAAAGTCGATGCTAGTATCATGATGTGGCGGGATGAGGTGCCACAACCGTGTGGCGACATCCTCAAGAGCGTTGGTAAATTCAGTGTTGATGTCGCTGTAGGTGTGAGTATTGTTCGCAATCGCAACCATTCCAGGAACGCAAGCTGCGCCATGCTCCTCCCATGCACCTTGGTATCCGAAATCCGCGGGACCTAGCCAGGGTCTGGCTGTCGGAACGAATTCAGGATAGCGTTTTTGGTTCGTTACATGCAAATGCAGATAAGGGACACTTGCTTTGAAGCCGTAGCTGCCACTGTATCTATCGTTGTGGACGCAGAGGAAGACAGTTGGTAAGACTGAATGTAGAAGCGTTGGAATGACAGAAGGTTGTTGGTCTACTTTCTGGTGTGTGTCGGCTTCGGCAAGAGCTGCAAGAGAAGGTGAAGATGTCGCTTCCATCACCATTTGTTCGACCTTCTTGATTTTGCCATGTTCTATATTCATCTTGTGTCCATCTTCAGTATCAGCACTTCGCCTAGGCAAGGCGTGGTCTTTCAAATAGAAAAAACTCAAGCCAAACAAGACCATGTCACGCAACGTCGCCCGGCCTATGGCATCATCGCAATGCCGTTTCAATGCTTCTAAAGTGACGAAGTAAGCACCGTCTGTAACAGGTTTAGGCCGTGCACCGAGAATTGTCAACGACGCGTTGTTTCTGTTGGGCGAAAGCTCATGCGTCACTGCATCAAAAAAAGTATGAACGAAATATTTGATAGCTGTTGCTATACTCGTGTAGAAACCACCAGCATCTACTTGCCCTTCAGATTCAGAAGCTTCAGAATCAGATGAGCCAGCAAAAGAGCCTAGCGCAGATGAAGGTGGCGAAGATGAACCACTTCTAGCAGCACTCTTAGGACTGGTAGAGCCATCGTTACTCCTCGAAGTAGAAGCAGTTGTAGACTGCCTCTCCCGCTTTCCATGGGGATTCCAGAAACTTTCTATGTCGTTTCCGGAGATAAGAAATCTGTCCAATTCTGCAGGTAGAACTCGTTCTCTATCTCCTGACGAAGCTGCACTGAGATCGGAAGGTGCTGAGGGGAAGCGAGCTGGGTTTAGAGAACCGCTGGAATCAGAGAACAGAGACATCAGAGCAGCACATCAAGACGCAGTTGTATGCTTATGGTAGTAGAATAGGTACTTCCCAGGCCAGCCAAAACTAGCTGCCTGCTCAACGGATTCATGAATACATAGAAAAAGAAAGGAGTAAAGACCTAGAACAATATTCGTCATATCATGAAGTCCTTCGGAAAGTTAAGTCCGACTCCTTTGGCGCACTGTGCTGCGTTCTCTTCATACCCTGGCCAGCCAGCGTACGCGGCAAAGCACTGAGCGCCAATTCCTAAGGAAGAAAAGTTTCCTGGAAGGACTGGTTGTAAGCAAGCCGACGATGAGGTTGAGGACGTAGAGCTAGTCGTGAGGTTCACTTCTTCTTCTGTGACTGTCTTCACTTCTTGTTGTTCTGTGACGACGCCAGGGCCAGCGCGATCATCAGGTGATAAAGAAAGCGGCCTTCCTTGTTCTAGTAGAAATCACGCCTTTACCATACTCAGAACAAGATAAGATAGTCTCACTATCTTTCACATTG
>CAJINU010000105.1:327366-425211 GCA_905178165.1 Amoebophrya sp. A25 | reverse complement strand
TTTTTTTTTTGCTTTCTCTTATGTTTCTACTCTGTGCCTGTGACTGTGCTGCTATCAAGGAGGGGTCGCCCAAGGGGCGACCCCGGTTTCTTGTATATATAATCATAGTAATTTTTCATTCCAAAGACTAGCCCTCACATGCTAATTATCGCTGTGAGCATCCCCAGAAATCAGTTGTTCAACCACTCGCTTAGATTAGGCTTCGGTCACTTTCTCGGTTAGGGGATCCCATATTTATATATATCCTTAGACGTTCAACTATGATGCAAGGTCGATGTTGGTTTATGTGAAAAACTATTGGAAAGAGGGAATCAGATGCAGGCAGAACATTTTATCCAGTCTTTGGGTTTTTGCTTCGGCAGCAGAGTGATTGCGCATGAGAGCTATTTGCCTCTTCGTGAAAAAAGACGCTGGCTCCTCGAAGAACACCATAGGTGAACATTATTCAGCGGAAACACCGCGCACCAGGTAACCGTGTTATTTGTATTCATCGAAGCCGACGCCCTTGGAGCCGGCAACATCACGACATCCATTCACTTTCCACCAGCCTATCACTTTCTAAGTGTCTGCGTGTTGTTTCTTTTCTCCCCGTTCGTTGGCTCCATCGGTTCAGGATCTGACAGTGTTCCAAAACTTGGGCCTTCACGAGCCAACATGACCCTGCTGATCTAAGGAGGATGATATTCATATTTTTGAATTGTAGTTTCAGGTCTCTTATTTGTCTGAAAGCACATTGCTTGCGTTTTGTTCCAACGTACATTAGTAATTTTCAAATCTAAGCACCTCGACACTCCCACTGTAGCGGAAAGGGCTTGAGGTAGACCGGACCCGTTCCGTTGAGGAATCCATTTTCGATTTCCTCTAAACCCGTGTTAAAAAACATGGACCCAAAACCTTGCCCGAAAAAGCGTGAGTCATGAATTTCCAACCGATCGATGAACATGATGCCACGCTTTCCCCATACCGAAGGGAAAGATTTGAATATTGGAAGACTTGTCGGATCATCTCCCAGCATTTTCTCCACATTTGTGCACGCGTTCATCATATTGTAAAGCGACTGCGATTTCCCGTCAATCTCCATGCAGAGGTCACCAAAATCTCCTCTCACCACTGCCACATCCACCGCAAAGCCTGGAACCAGATTGACCGTCATCTTGCCGATCTCCAATTCCTTTTTAGTTGTGTACTCGTTCTTGGTCAGCTTCGGAAAAACATGCTTCGCTACAGCAAACGAGGAACAAGATTTTGCGTAAGGAGCGTACAACCATGCATGCCACGTTCGGACAACCTCTAGATAGTCACTTTCTTCATCCCCTGTCAATCACCGACCTGTGTGTCACGAAGGACGACACGGCAACTCTTCATGAAGTCCTGCGGTAGATTCACGCGCTTCGGTGTCGCAGGTCGGGCACGCTTCGAATCAGCTTCTGTGCCCTCTTGGAGGCGCCATTTCGAAAGGGTCCCATCTGCTTCTACCGGCATCCTTTTCACACACTGCAAACTTTGTTAATCTACTTTTTCCATCAAGTTCGAGACAGAAGAACTATGGTTATCCAATATCTTTTTACAACATGCACGTCTCAAACTCAAAGTCAAAACAGAATAATAGTGGGTGGAACATTCCCAATGATGTCATTTCCACTTGTACGTGGTAACACAGTGCTTTAATAAACTTACTCGCAGGTTTTCCTTTTCATCATAGACCACGTTATCAATCCGTAGACGAACGAACAGCAGGATAAGTGGCCAAGCCGGTGGGACCCCTTGACTCTGTCGATGACAACACGCGTAGTCCGGGATATTCTGCCATTAGAGCCAGGAAACGGCAGGAAAGTAGGTTCACATGCGTTAAAGACATCGGCATTCCTTGGCAATGGTGCACGTAATATGCGGAATCTGGCCTAATGCTACCACCAAATAGAAGCACCAACCACACCCGCATATCAGAGACCCTGGATTTCTTTTTGTTTTCAGCAAGTGTTTCCCCTAGGACGTACAGGTCCACTGGTACCAGCAAGAAAAACAACTACGTAGTGGCTCTTACCGCTGACGTTGTTGATCGATCTATCTGGTATCACATGCCCATAGAAATCGATTCAGATCGCGATGGCGTCACGAATCCAAGAAAAGAAGAAACTGTAATTTCTAGAACAACTTCTCTGCTCTTACCCACAGTAAGCTATCAGCAAAAACATACTAGACACCCAACAATTAATAAATTTTTACACGACAACATTGATTGACTTTTACACATTAGTGTCCGCGAAAAGAAGTAGAGCATGAAGTTGCAGACGAACCCTTTCAAAAATTCTCAAATCCTTCGAATAGGTCATCCGGAATCGCCACTTCTTCCGGTGCTTCAACACTATCTGGATACTCTTGAAAATTTCGCGCGTCAATAACGGACTCGAGCTCTGGTACGTAGGGCGCGGGGATCTGTTTTGGTTGTGACGAGTTTATGCTGATGAGTATCCATCTTCTTACCATGTTATCATGAGAGGAGGAAAAGATGAAAGGGGACTCGAAAGATAGACAGATTGATCCTTTTGGGTCAATCTGTCTAGAACTAGGCCGCAATATGAATATTAAGAGCTAAATTAGAAAACAAACAACGACCCCGCCAAACTCTCACTCTTCCACTTCTGACCCATGAACTCACGAACTCATGAACCCACCCACGAACGCACGAACCTAGGAACTCACGAACTCGCGAACTTATGCACTTGGTTAGATTTCACGCAGATTGATGGGTGCTAAATCTAAAATTTACGCGATAGGGTCAAAACTTTTACAATTTGACTGAACGCAAAAAAGTTTAGCTTTTCTCATGAACTTGCGGCTGCGAACTTCTGAACTTCTGAACTTGGTTAGATTTCGCGAGCTAATTTCATTCGTGGGCGCTAAAGTCAAAAACTTTGTCCAAAAAGCCCAAGCTTTTGACTTTATCAGCGAAAGCCCTATCCTCAACCCCAAGGCCGAACGCGTAAGCTTAAGGCTTAAGGCGCTAAGCTGAAAGCCCAAACCTGAAGCAAAGCGCACAGCTGAAAACTCGAAGTCGAAACTTCAAAATTGAAAGCTCAAAAGTGAAAGCTCAAAGCCAAAAGCTCGAAGCTGAAAGCCCCAAGCTAAAAGGCCAAAGCTGAACGTTTGAGATCAAAAGCGGCGCCTCATTGTCTCAAAATTTCAAACTTGAGACTGGAAACCCAAGTTTTTTGATTATATCGAGAAAAACGAAACCTAAAAAGTTCCCCCTTCGGAGTCTTTCGATGGTTATCACAAGAAGAGGAACTTTCACAAGTTGCAAACTCGAGCGCTGCAACTTGCACGCAAAGAAGGCCAAACCTACCAAAAGAAGAGCAAACCGACAGGCCAACGGCTTCGATCTGTGCCTTTTTAATCAATGGCCGCACGCTCTTGTTCCAACGATCAACGCCGCCCGACGGTTGTCGGGCGGGGGAGGAGCCGGGGGAGCGAAATCGCCCCGGGGTTGAGGAAGTGCGTGCCGGGGGTGGATGGTCCTAGTGGGAGGAGTGCTACCGGGCGCTCAAGTCTAGTAAAGTTGCTCAACAAGTCTTGTATCTCAGTCAAAAATCAAATTCCCTCGTACCTCCTTCCGCAGTATGTAATCCCAGGGTGTCTCGAAGAAGTAGTTCTGCGCTTTCACATCGGCCGCTCCGTCTCTAGAGCCTAATCGCTGGTCGGGACTTGCCACTAGTAAGGCCAAAATTAGCTCTTCTTCGAATTGGACCATTCCCACGTCTGCACCCCACGCATCCACTTCCCCTGACGTTTGAAGACACAGACATCGAGGATGTTCAACATCACATCAACAGACAACATCAAGCCGTAGATGATATTATATTCATCTATATAATTTGAATTTCATCTAAGTAGTACAACCATGTTGGCTATGCATCGGCCAAAAGTGCTTTCTTACACAGGTAGCCAAATCGAAAAACTTACCATCTAGAATCTTCCGGTAGAGTTCCGTGATGTCTCCCGAAACGAACGGTGTGGTGCCGACCAGCATTTCGTATAAGAAAATTCCAAAACTCCACCAGTCAACTCGCTTATCGTGACCAAGATTCAACAATATCTCTGGCGCCAAGTACTCGGGTGTGCCGCATATGGTGTACGTTTTCTCTGTACACTGTTTTGCAAACCCGAAGTCCACGACTCGCAAATACCCGCTCTGTTTTTGGTTTTTGAAGGAAATGATGGGAACAGATGATAGCAAGCGCACGTAAGACTTTCCATGATTTCTTACGAAAAATGAGAGGCAGAAGGAGTCCCCAGTTCTACCACATGGCATTTTCTAGTTACCTCTAGTTCTAGACCTAACAAGGAATACCGCATCGATGAGAAGATTCTCGGATTTCGTGTCGCGGTAAGCAATGTCGAATCGATGCATATGCTCAAATGTCAGCACCAGTTGACATGCGTAGAAATAAACCCTGCAAGTTTCAATAAGACGATTAGAGCATCTCCTCTCATGAGACCGTGCCGAAAATTAATGTATAAGTACGAGTAGAATCAGTCGAAAATCACAACACAAAAACAAACTTCCGTTAGTAGAAATTAAAGAAGTTGTAATTCATTTTCGTTACAGGTCCTTCGGGAAGCGTCCCATCAATCGCAGCATGGTAAATATTTCTCCACCCGGAACATACTCAAGCAGCATGTAAAGATATCGCGCATCCTGATACGTGCGATGGAGCGTTACTATGAAGGGGTGATCCTTCAATATTCCCAGCACATCCCGCTCAGACACCGTATGCTCCTGAAGAGTGTGAGAAGACACAAGGTGATGAGAAGACGTCTTCTATTCAAGAGTAAACCATGATGCAGAGGCTTCTTCTAGCATGCATATTGAGTATAGTCGTATGCAAGGAGTTCTACCTCCTGTTTCAGCATAACGATGTCGCTTTTCCGCAATATCTTGAGCGCGAAAGGTAAAACTTGTCCGTCTTTTGTGTCAGCCACTAGCGGCGCCACGGTTTCAGGTCTAAAGTTCTTTGGGCGCGTTGATGACGAGGAATTTCCAACTTCGAAGGAGCCAACGGATGTGTTGAAATTACCTGGTTGGTAGCTTGCTAGTGCTCTAGACTGTGCTCAATTACAATGGCGCTAGCGGCTGAAAACTTTTCGGTCTCTTAGAAATAGATTGAAATTGTTCATTATTTCTGTGAACAAATTCACAGAAGATGCTTAGCTAGTCAGTACTAGCACAAATTTGCTTCTCCAAATAATTGGCAGAAACTGTACCTTGAAGCAGCGCCAATCGTATCCTACTATAACTGCCCACTCCTAAAGTTTTTTGTATCGCGAAGTTGGAGTGCACATCGTCAGCTTGGTCGACAGCGTTTGATAAAAACCTCTGCTGTTCTTTCAGCTCGGGACTTATCGCTGCTTCCTGTGCGCATAGAGGGATGATATGGAGACAATTCAGGACGAGGGACTTTGAACGAGAAAAATTATCTAAGTGCTTATCCATGGAAGGTTTTTTTCCACGTAATTCTCCACTAGATTCAGTTTCCGACACGACAAAAAAAGATAAAGTACAACGTGCGATCCTGCATCATCAGGTTCGCTTCTGTGGCTGAGATTTCCTCCAGGTAGTGTGGTTTCCTGCTGCATGATCTGATTTCGTTTCGCCGCCAAAATGTCTTCCTGTAGCTCTACGAAGCTAGCACCTGGCAGGATTTCATCACGTGTGCCGAGTCTACAGCTCGAAGGATCCGTCGGTGACGGAACGATCTTGCCGTAAGCCGCTCTCGCTGCGACTCCGGCGGACCCTGGGCTGCGCATTGGTGAGTGGATTGCAACTGGCCCACTGGGAACGAAGGTCGGCTGCACCAATGGTGCCGCAGCAGTCGAAGTGGGAGTCGCCAAAGATACACCCTCAACTGCAGGCCTCAGCTCTGGCGCATCTCCTGATGCTGGTGCTCCTGCTCCTTTGTCCACTGACGAAGCAGACGCATCCCCTTTCTCGTTCCGGCTTTGTTCAAAAGCAGTTAACACTAGGTCAGACGTTTCTGGTGCAATTACGTTTCCTGTCGCAACTGCTCCTGGACGTTCCAACAACTTTCCGCCCACGTTGCCAGCACAAGACGAGCCGCATTCTGCACCCGAAGCACACGATGACGAGACCTCGTCGTGTATCGTTGACGAAGAATCGCCGGAAGTCGATGGCGCGTCCTTGCTCACGGAAGTAGATGCGGCACTGGGAAGCTGCAATGGTGGGACAACTACGTTTTTTTTAGGTTCGATCCGAACCAGAGTGGAGCTTTCCTCCTTATCTACTCCGCAGATCTGCTGTACTAAGCCCTGAAAACACACCATTTTCCTCAAAAATAGAAAGCCTGGTGCCAGCAAGGACAGAAAAAACGTCTAGAAGTTGCACCACAGAGGGAAAATGCGGAGCGTGAACATATTGCGTGGTTGTGATCTTCATAGACAGTATTACACAAGTGGCCGACCGCTTCAAAGGCACACACTTGCTATGGAAGTTTATGTTTCGACTGAATCCCGATTAATAGCAGATCACATGTCCTCTTTCACCATCCTTCGCTCGAGTCTCAACCTACTTACTTTACTCAAGATCGCGGGAAAAGATATCAATTCAAAGCTAGACGGAACTGTCGGTTGTGCTGCCCTTCATATAATCCGCCCGGATATGAAAAGAAAAACTACATTCTGATTCTTATTAACATCACACATGTGAGATGGCGCTTGTCCTGTCCTCTTCCTCATTCGCTCAGGAAAATATCCGCTTGCTGTAGTTTGATGGTTTGGTCTTGGATACCTGGCCTGTGATAAGCTCATCCTGGCCTGTGTGACTGTAGTTTGATGGTTTTGCGGATGATCCAATGTTATATATAAAGTAGATGAAAGGGTGCAGCGCGACCTTGAAGAAGCAAATCAGCCTGCATGAAACAACACGTGCTGCTCTGTGCCAATGATGGCTTTACGGTCCGATTCCAAACCGCATCACCGCGCAGTGCGTTGCGTTTTGCTTCGCCCTGTTCTTCCTTTCCGTACTATCAGAAGTAATCTTGTCGTTTGAATTGGATATCCAAACTGTTATGCAGCAGCTGAATGCATGTACAGAAGCATGTCAACCAAAAAGTTGAGGAAAAGAAACAGACTACAAGGGAGACAGGGTGCATTCAATTCCGTTTTCGAATGGCATATGTTTTCAGTAATTTCGAAATCAACTACACGTGTTTAACACGAGTACCTGTGGCTAATTATGCTTGTTAGACACTTTATGTGACAGCCGTTGATGACAGACGGAGAGCCTCCCCTGTCTATCAGATATCAAGCTCAGCGAATATTCTACACATGCCATGTCAGTCCCCGAGGGGAGACTGAATAGGTCCCATTCAGCGGAGACTGACTTAGGGTTTTGGGGGTAACTCAGTCATATATCGGGGGCCGTCTCTGAAGGAAAAACTTACACAACACGATCAATGATTTGACAACGAAAAAACGTTACAACTAGTCAAAAATGTATCGGAAATTTCGGGCATTGATTCCTTTGCCTGGGCAGCCTCCTTGCAGTATCTCCACTGCACCTGCTGCTGCCTGAAGTCAAGATTAGATAGTATCCTGTGACACTACTAGATTCAAAAGATCATTGAGTTTATTCTTCTACATACTATGGTCCTGCAGAAGCTACACCTCCCCTTCGATGCTCGTGCAGAAGCAACAAACAACTCTAACTCACTAATTGTACTTTTTTCCAACCAAACACGCTTAGATATGGTCGCATGAATCTTATATATATGTAAACTCAACCAAACTTTCCAGAGTCTTCTTAATTAGAAGAGTAAGATGAAAAAGAAAGAGATGGTGGTGCTGAGCCATGGTTTTGGGATGAATAGCGAAGTATTAGTGTCTATCATCAGAAGAAAATGAGAAATAAAGTTTAAATAAACTACTAACCGCTTGTTATTGAAGAATCTTGAAGGACAACAAGATCAAGGACATCATTCATGTTGACATAAACTTATTCATCAGTTGCGGAACAGCGATGAGCGGCATTATTACAAAACGACGAATCACAGAAGTTAGTGATAGCATTGATTCTAAGCAAAGCCTTTATATTCATGAACTTAGCTATATTCACAAAACAAAATCGATCATCCATTCTCTAAAACTATGTTGTAACCCCTTATATATAATAGGCACAAAGCATTTTGCTTCAGAATCTTTATCAATATGACTCCTCTATTCGAATGCTTTCTGCAGTCCGCGATGCGCAGAGGCTGAGTATTCCGCTACAAAGAAGTCGCATTCTGCCTTTACCCTTTCCAAGGCTTCGAAGAGGACTGCCGGGCACTCTAGTCCCTTAATGTGCAAACGGAAAAGACCTTGGTCTAACTCTTCCTCGATATCATTGAGCAAAGCCTCGTGATCTTTGTTTTGAGGCAAACTTGTAGTTCCGCTTAAACAGTAGTCTGTTGGAGATGTAGTCGATAACGCGGGTGAATTCGTAATGATCTGAGGCGCGCAGGTCATCGCGGAAACGAAATTTCTCGCGCGTTTGCTCCGAGTTTCGGTTGCAGCTGGTATAGTTTCGCTGTTCTCGGCAGCTTGAGCATCATTTTCATTTCCTTTTTTCGCGGATACATCCATATCCTCTTTGCGACGTTCCTCCAGAACTTCCCGTAGGGCGTTTTGTAGAGCCTCAACTGCGTCGTGACGCATCCTAGCGCCCACTGCCAATCGCAAAAATCGTTCGAAGTCAGTTTCTGCTGCATCCTTGCAGGTAGAGGAAAAACTTGTCGATCCGTAGGCTGCTGCACGAGCCAGCATCGAGTTCAAATTCCTGTTGAAAAACTTGCTTCTGACCCAGCGCTCACCAGGTCTCGTGGAAGAGGACGACGAGGATATCGAAGGATGAGCATTATCTGATGTCGTCCAAGATGCGGGATCCTCTGTCAATTCGAGTCTAAAAGTCGAGCTTGTCCCTAGTTTTTCACGAGTTGTTTCGCTCGACGCGGACCATATGCTCGCACTTTCTTTCTCCCGTCGCAAGCAAACTCTATACTCAGATGGTGCCACTGGTTCTCCCAGTGGACCGGCCACAACTTCAGCTTCTTTCTCTAAGAAGAGCGCGCTTTTCCAACGTCGGAGCAAATACTTCAAAGCAGGATGCGAATGAAGATACAGCGTTACAGGCTCTTCGATCGGAGCACAGTCCGATTTCGATGAATCAGGATTGCCTTGTTTAACATGCTGCGGTAGACCGGACATCTCGGCTCCTGAAGCTGGCTGAATATTGGATGATGAACTTGACGCTGATGAAGCGAAACCAGAAGAACTCGATGAGGGTTCCTGTTGACCAGGAGGTTGCTGTGTGATTGATGCTGCAGCGTTTAAGTTCGCCCGTCGCATACCTGACGTCTTTCGTGTACTGACCAGCATGTCCTCGTACCCCAACTCCTCTGCCACGTCACTGTTCTGTCTCGGCAAAGTTTGTTGATCGGATGCCCCTGGAGGCCCCGAGATAGACTGAAAGATGGAGGGAAAACTCGATCTTGTCCCTGAAGATCCTTGGGCACAAGTCAAGGCCATCACATCCGGCAAATTGCGGTCGAAGACACCCCGAACGAGATCTCGAGAAGCTATCTCAGGACGCAAACGTAGCGTCACACAGTATTCTGGCACCATATTCAGATACTCGGGTGTCCCCAGATGTGTCCAGCGGCCCTCACTTTGAATCGCCACCTGCGAGCACAACAACTCAGCCTCATCGATGAGGTGCGTTGTGAGGAAAATAAACCTCTTTTTTTGCTCTGCTGCGAAAGTACCTTCTCTATCTGCGTTGGGACCAGAAATAGCGATATCCGTGTCGCCACGACCTGCTGAGGCACCTTCCTCAAAAGATGAACTCCCTTCGAGTATACGACCGGTGGAATTCTTATTCTCGGATGACGCTCCTTTGTTCCCATCAACATTTGCTGCAAATTCGCGAAAGAAACTCCACATCTCCCGTCTTCCCACTGGATCTACGCCTGTTGTTGGCTCGTCCAGCATCAATACTTGTGGAAAATCCAGTAGAGCCACTGCCACCATGACTTTCCTTTGTACTCCGCCTGAAAGCTCTGTTGGAAAATAGGTCCTGTAATGCTCCAGCTTCAACTTCTCTAGCAAGAAATCTACTTGTGCCCGCCGATCGTCATGAAACCTACCACTTGTGGTTGCCAGCGGTGAGGTTACCTTGGAGGTTGAAACAAAAGATGCACTACCTGCACCAGCACCTTGTAGCTTTCGCTGATGCTCTTCCACGTTGTTGCTCTTGCTCGCTCGCTTCAAGGCAAAGAAAAGGTTCAAGTTCTCCTCAACCGTCAAATCAGGGAAAAGGACGGAATTTCTCTGCGGACAATAACCGACTAAGCGGCGAATCTTCTTCAAGTCTCTATCTTTCGTCGCGTCTAACCCCAGGACATGAATTTGTCCGGCTGATAAGGCTTCGCCCCCGAGGATCATCTTCAGGAGAGAGGACTTGCCACTCCCGTTATGTCCTAGAAGCCCAAAAATAGCAGGCTGCGATCCCGCGTCCAACCCTAAATGCCAACGTTCATCTGGGGTCAGCTGTTGCTGTGCATTTGCTCCAGACGGACCCGGCAACGCATTATTTTTCTCAGAGGCAGATAATTCTTCACTCTTCATGGCTGACGAAAAACTCCACGTCACGCCTCGCACTGCGTGCACAGGCTCCTCTGCACTTCCGCGGTAAACTTTGTGTACGCCATTAAGGCACAGAAACTGATTATCCAAAAAATGTTGAGGATTTGCATATCCACTCATTTGTTCGCCAGTTCTCCCGGTTCGATCGTTTTTTTTCGAACCCGATGCGCCATAGTTGATATCTCCCTCTCCATTCTCTCCAAGCCCGTTCTCTCTACAATACTGCTTCCCGGGTTCACAGCGGCCACCTCGAGCAAACTGAGCATCCAGTGACGGTAAGTCCTGGCCAAGAGATGGGAGAGCAGCGGTCGCCATGGCTAGGTTCGCTGCTGCAATTGTGGTATTAGTTACTGCACCATTATCGTCTTTTGACATCTTATTGCTGTTTGCACCTCCTACGCCGCCCCCAAGAGCACCCGTATCGGCCCCATCCCTATCTCCGGCAAATTTCCTCAAGGAGTTCAGGGTTGCTTGCCGCAGGGTCAAGCCGACACGCTTTTTCTCCTTCAGGACTAATGGATCCACTAAAGCATTCGAGACTTCTAGCGCTTCCTCCATCTTTAGACGCTTCATGTAGCGACGGAAAAAACTGCGTTCTTGCTCTGCAATGCCCTTCCGTCGTCGCAGGCAGCAACACAGCACTGCTCCTAGATTGCTCAACACGCGCAGAGTCTTTTCTTCGCAACCCACACGCCGTTGCGTGGTCCGCAGGCGGGACTCAGCGACTTTTCGCGATCGCGTCTTCAAGAAGTTACCTCGTCCATGGCCGGTCCCATCTTCATCAGAAGACTGCTCTCCACCGAGAAGCTGCTGCTGCTCGTCGTTGGGCTCTTCCGTTGCCGAAACTTTCGATGTCCGCGCCGTGGTAGCTTTGCTACCTCCATTGCGTTCGTCATCCTCGTTGCGCGTGACGTCGCGCAGCACATGCACGTCACCGTACGCAAGGGCGCGCCACCAGCGAGACTTGCAGGAAAGCATGGTCGAGCGATCAATGGATTGACGACCGCACTTTTCGCGCAGCAGCTGATCCTGTCGTTTCAATATGCGGAAAAACCGCCACAGAATCGCTAGCGTCGTGAAAAAGAGTACATCGAAGCAGCCGAGGAAAAACCGCAACAAGGCTGGCCGATAGAGAATCAATTGGTTCTGAAGCTCATTTGCGTTCCGGTTCTGCAGCTCTGTCTCGTCCTCGCTCTCGGACATCCCGGCGACCTTGATCTCCGGTAGTACGGTCGACGGCGAGCCGGCAACTAGGCGCTCTGCGTCCCGGCGACCTTCTTCCTGCAGCTGAGCAAATCTCTCGGCTGCGGTGATTGCAGCAGGCACCCCTTGTTGGGCTGCTGTTCTAGGGTCCGTGGCAATCCCAACGCCGGTAGAGGATGAGGAAGAAGGTGCATTGTTCCCACTCGAACTCGATGAAGTTGTAGGATTGTTAGTCAACATAGTTCCATCTGTAAGAGCTGAGGCTTGATCGTATACTTCCTGCTGCGGCGTTGCTTGCATTATTGCTGGCGCTTTCGTCGACGCAGACACTGCATCTGCTGTTGAAGACTCTCTGGTGTCCCTCGACGTCCTTGACGATGTTGTCGGAGTAGATGTCTTACCTTCACGCGCAGATGTAGAAGTAGTTTCTCGGGGTTCAATCGCTGTGGGCGGCGCTGTTAGTCCTGAACTAACGAGGTAACTCAAGTCGACCAACGCAGTCAGAAGTGCCTGATTCGGAATGACGAAGAAATCCTTTAGCATGATCTTATCGTAGAGAAGACCATAGTCTAGTCGCTTCTCAGCTTCCGCGTTTATGGCCTCGTCCTGCGGCTTGCGTCGTAGCTTTTTGAGGCGTCTCTCTAGATCCGCCTGCTTCTCGCTTTTCGTACGCGGTCCCTTTCCAGTTCGCGGTGCCGATGTTGCCACAAAAAACGATGTTCCGCCAGGCCGGTTTCTCGGCGCGTGGTTGCCGACAGAGTCCACAAAAGCAGCGTCCTGCTCCTGATCGTAAGAGTTACTAAGAAATCACTGTTATAGATCGCAATATGCAAAATGCGACCAAAGATGATCCAAATTCTAGCGAAAAGAAACAGATAACAAACTCTGACGATGTATCAACATAGTCCACTTAAAAGAAGGTAATTCTAACTTTAAAAGTTGATCAATTCATCAGTACCCCAGCTGCCGGAGTGGATTCGGCCGAGTCGGTCGTCGCAACACCACTGGCCGCTTGCTCGCCCAATGTTGCATCACTAGCACCAACAACGCTGCGTCGTTGTCGTTTTAAGGGCGCGAGCCAATGCCATGCACGCGCTGCTATCGCGCGCAGCGTGATGGCAAGAGGAAACTGCCAGAGGCTCTCGGCAGATGCGCGCAGAAACGTAGCAATGTCCGGCATCACGACATCACGTTGAAACACCACAGAACTGAGCAGAAAAGACTCCCTGTCCACTTGAACCAGCGTCGCGAGAGTTTCCGGGGAGTTAGCCCGTGGAATCGGCGTCGCGTCCGCCAGCTTACTTCGATGCGTCTGCCACAATGCGTACTCCCTTGCAAACTCCGCGTGAAAAAGCTCCGGCTTGTGCCGCACCAGCACTTGGCGCTTCACATCCTCCCAGTGAAACGTTTTCAAGTCGAAGTCGAAATAGGCAAACGCGACCTTCCAAAGTTTCTTTCCCAAAGCCGGACCATACTTTTGGCACAGCTCCTCCTTCGTGAAAAAATTTCCGTTTGGTCCTCGTCTCCGCGAGCTCGCATGCCACACCTTCTGCCAGTCCTGCTTGAAACGCCTCACGAAATCTTGCTTGCTCAAGTAAGGACCAATCTTGTAGAGCTGTGTTCGAGTAAGCGGAACAGGTGCTTTACGCGCGATGTTGCGGAAGATGATAGGCAAGTTTTCACCCTGACCTGGAGCCCCGCTTTCGAGACGATACTGGAGATCCAACTCCGGGACCTCTTGCAAATACCCAAAGTCTAAACGGTCCAACTGCCGGACTCGCCCACTAGCGTTACGGAAACGCACATCTTCGGCTGCAAGAACGGATTCTTTGCTCTTAGAAAATCCATGACTTTATTTTTGATCTTGCGTCTGCCTCTACATAAGCCAGAACGGATTCTTTGCTCTTAGAAAATCACAAAAATCATATTTTTGCCTCTACTACTACTAAATCTAAAACCATGACATATATAATAGAATCAGCTTTAGCTCTTGGACAAATCGCACTGACTAAAACGACTTGGTAGAATTTTCGAGTTCAACTTCACACCGGTCTAAAGGATACTTAATCATTCTGGTGCCGTAATGTTTCCTAGGTAGGAAGGCATCCGCAGAGTGTCGTCATCCACGAACTGTGCTGCGTCCCACTCGCGCTGGGCCTCCGGCCCTGTGAAGTCCAGATTCTCTGTCAAGTGCTGCATAAATTCGTCGTATGTGAGAAGAATGCGCCGTGCGTCAACGATCTTGCGCAGTCGTGGGTTCTTCACATCTACCGGCTTCCTGCGAGTCTCTTGCTTCAATTGCGCTTGCCTGATCTCCGCAGTCTGCATGGTGTTCAAGTAGTAGCGCAGCGCGGAGCCGAAAACAAGCTGGAAAACTTGGTCTGACGTGCGTTGTTGCAGAGAGGAAAATCGCTGCTGAGGGGCTTTCGTGGGTCTGGAGACCGGCGCGCCCTGTGCTGGAGGAGGCGACTTGCTCCCCCTTTTCTCCTCCGGGGCTCCACTCGTCGTCGCCCCCGTTCCGGTAGAACGATCTTCAGAACTGCTACTTCCTTGCGGAATGGTGCACCCAGCGGAAAAAACATCTGGTGCCGGGTAGAGAAAAGTCCGCGCGTACTCTAGAAAGTCCCAAGCCTGGCCGTAGCCCCGCCATAACCACAGCTGCACACCTGCCACTGCATCCGACGCATGTGATGCCAAAGTCGCTGGCGGTGGAGGTGGTGCTGGCCCGTCCGCTGCCGTTGAATGGCGTTGAACGTGGAAACGTCCGAGCCTGACACTCCCGTCATTGCCAGTTGAGAAGGCTTGCAAAAGCGGCGGCGCATCGTCGTCAAAAAGCCCTGTGCCGGCTCCCGCATTGAAACCGACAGCGTCGCGGTGCCCCGGCGTTTCTACGGTCGTGTCGTTGCGAACGCGCTGACGCTGCTCCGCAGTTTTACCGGCCAGATACTGCGATAACTTTTTAAATGCTGTGCGGGCGCGTGCTTCCCACTGTTGCCGTAAGCTCTCATCCCTGCTATCGTCGAACATAGAGTAACCTCCTTGATCGTGGTAGGGATCGTCGTAGCTGCCCCAATAGGCATCATCCTCGTTCTCGGCATACCACTCAGATGTTAAAGCTTTCCATCATTCCTCATTTTCTGCTAACAAACACCCCCTCTGTTTAAGCAACTACTTCTTCTTCTAAAACAATTTATCAGAAGCACTAAAAAAAATTATCGAGTGCCATAAAGGTGCGGCTTCGTAATCTTGGCCCTCCATCCATGCCGAATGTGCATCCCAATTCCGATGTTCAGATCGCGAAGCATTGTGCCCACCGCTCGCTGACCATCCGGCCTGGTCCGTGTCCCACGTCGCCACGACACCGCTTCCGCTTTCCTGGTTTTGCTGTTGACTTGGCGAACGGATCGTCTGCATCGGGTCCGTGCTCCGAAAAAAATTAGTGTTGCCTCCAAAAGCGCTCCCGCTCGCAGTCGGGGTGTCCTGCCGTTGATTTCCGCGATACTGCGGATCACCTACGGGTGTCCAGCCTCGATTCCAACTTTGTCCCCAACCTCCCATTCCTCCAAAGAAATTCATCACACCAGCAGCTGCAGGTCCTCCCCATCTAAACTGCTGCCCGCTGCCACTAGGACCTTGTTCCCAACTCCCACCGTACCCGTAGTCACTGAACTCTTGCGGACTGCCGTAGTAGGCACTAGCTGGGTGATTTCCGCCATAACCCTCGTCTTCTTCTCCAGTCCGACCGTACCCACCTGACGTGTCGTTGCCGAAGATTTCGTGGTACTGGTAGTCCGGGTGAGGGGCTCGCTGAATCGTGCCTGGGAGTGGAACGCTGCCGCGACGCAAACTTCGCTGGTGGAACTCGTTCGCACTCTGCTCAATGTACTGTGACTTTCCCCACCAGTAAAGTTGCTCTCGACGCCGCGCTGGGTTTTCAGCCAGCAACTCCACTATCCGCTCGGTAGACAAGCCGATATCACTCGCGAGTGCTTCAAGGCCTGCTGTGTCGTTCGTGAGAGCCTCCATACCAAGCTCCTCGTCTCGCTCGCCGTCTTCGCTCGAAGCCGCACTCGTGTCGCCGTCATCCAGATCGATCCGGTGATGTCCCGCTACCAGAGGGGCATTTCCTCGCGCAGCGGCAGCGCCCAAGCGCTTCTGCAGTCCGTGTCCTCGTACAGCTGCGTCGAAAATACCTTCTTGCGGGCGCACAACGTTGTCGTAAACCTTCAACGCCAATTGCTTCTCTAGTCTCTCGACCGCACGCCGATGCCGCCGTCGCTGCTTCTGCCGTTCCAAATGCTTCGACAACGCTTCTCCAGCCCGAGTGCGTGCGCCGCTCGGCTGCAGGACGACATTGTGCATTACAATGTTTGTGAATAACTGCGCAACCGCTGCGACTGGGGCTAAACCGTAAAATAGCCCACAGCCGATCCGAGCAACAAGCTGTTGCATATAAAATGAGTCCCACACCGCGCGGGCGCCCCCATAAAAAGATGGCGCAAGAACGAATACCGGGGGATCGGTCTGTTGCGCACCTGATCCACGCTGCGACGAAGGAGGCGCCTTCCCAGACGCCGAATCACTGCTCGACGCTGCCTGCGCTGTGCCGGATGGTGTTGCACGCGCGAGCTGAGACTGTGCTGCGGCTGCCCCGGCGCCTGGTGTTGAAGTAGAACCGGAGACAGCACCATGCGGAGCAACAGAAGTAGTTCCACCAGGTAGCCTCCCCAGAGACCCACCCGCGTCGGATTCTAGGACCGAAAGTTCATGCAGTATGCGCGTCCCGCTGCTGGCCATGTTCAGGCTAGCCTCCAATCGCCGATCTCCTTCCCATAACGAGTCTGCAGAAAGGTAGTCATCGGTTCCGGCCAACACGCCAGCGTTGAGATCGTCCTGAGGAAACATGTCGGCCTTCTCGGCACCCATTTGCGCCCAAGGGTCCTGAGATCGCGACAAGCGACCGGACGAACGTGGCAGCTGAGATAGAATCTCGTCAACCTCCGGAGGTTGACTAAAGAATCGCTCGGGGAGTCCATCCTTGTTGACAATCCAGTTCCGTGCTCCCATATCGGTGAAAAAGCCACCGGCCTCGTTCCAGATGAGATTTGGGTTGGCTTTCGGGGTAGCCGGCACGGACTCCGCGTGATGCGCGGCTGGACTCAGGGGTGGCCCCATAGCAAGAAGCGACCCCCCTGGCCGGGATCCAGCTGGCGTATCCGCCCCAGCCATTGTGCTCAGCGACGCTGGCGTTGCTTTGCGGCCGAGCCCGACGCGCACGCGGATATTGTTTTGTGCCCAAGCCTTCTCCTTGTCTTTGAACACCGACTTCATGAACTGATCCCAGTAGTGTCTCATCGTATCGCTCGTTCCAGGATTCCAGAAATCAGCCTCGCCGGCGACTGCCAACGCGTAGATGCGGTCGTCTTTCATCAGATGCTCCTCCGCATCTAGCACCATGGATGCCGGCCGCGGCCGTGGCCTTCCTAAGAGCGTCGGATGCTCAGCTTGCGACCCCAGTGATCCATCTGCCGTCGTAGCTTCCCTCGCATCTCGTCGCGCACGACTCCGCGAACTTGGCAAGACGAGGCTGCCCCCGCCCGGCATTTGCTGCTCCAAAGGCGAGTGGATGCTAGCATTACGCGTCAAATCTATTCCTGCAGTCGACGTTAGATCCCCAACATCCATTGCTGAGGTTTCTGCGGCTGTGGCGGGTCGCTGGAACAAATTTTGATCCACCCTTATGTATTGTCGACCGAAGTGCAGAGCCCCCGTCTGTCTGCCTAAATTCGATAGCTCCCCTAGAAGCACAGTGATTTCCTTCATTTGAGAGGGTGCGCGAGGAGGCGGCGGCTTCGGTGGGACGAGCAACTCCGCTCGCAGTTTGTAATTCACAAAGCGCGCCTTCACAGGATCCAGGACGTTGAAGAAGGGCACCACTACTCGCACGCCGATTAAAAGGCAGCTGATAGCAATGACCACGTATATCAGCACGCGGAAAACTGATACGCTTGTGGACGACACTGAAGCCCCTAAACTCGTGCCAGCTGAAGCCGAATCCGACGCAGCGTCGAATGAGGCCCCCTCAGCTTCGCCAAATTTCGGCTGTACTAGCAATGCAGTTTCATTAGTGCTCTTGTCTTCAGTGGCAGTTTTCTTCTCTGCCGGAACCGCGACAGGAACCGAAAGAGACTCTTCTGCACCCGTGACCGCTGCAAACCGTTTTTCTTCGCCATCTAATCCGCCTGGGCGTCCGGCGTCCGCGCAACAGCCCGACGCAAATATCGCTCCTAGGCATAGGCTGAGAAGTGCTTGTGCCGCCTTTAGCGCCAACTTGGCAAAGGCGACTAATCCATCTCGTAGTGCGCGAAGAAACCTCCAGCAGAGCGCGGGCAAAGACCAACTGGAACGCTGTCGAGATGTCGACAGTGCGCGAGCCCACTGCGCAGCCTCTTCGGCAGCCAACGGATCGCGGTACGACACGCACAACATCATAAGCAGCCACAAACGAATTAGAATTAATCGATCATTAAACTTTCAATTCTATTTCAGCACAATTTATTATGCCTGAGAAAAAATCGTTGCTACTCCAGAATCCTCTTTGTCCTCTTTGTCGGCATAGTGGCACTCGAATACCTGTATTCGTACATAAGTCTCATAAGTAAAGACCCGCAAAGAAGATCGGATTTCCTCGCACGTCGAAGAAGCAACTGAGACGCAGAATCTCGACGAACGGGAGGTAGTCGGCCACGCCACCTCCCAGGAGTATCCAAAACACAAACGCAAGTGCAAAGAATGCCACAATCGCGTCTGCCACGAAATGCGAGGCCCAATATGCTCGTCCGCTGATGCCGTTCATGAAAAGGTACTCTTTCACACCACTCTGGTGTTCTCGATGAATGCGTGCGATCAGAAAAGACGGAATTTTCATCAAGACGAGGAGAAAGATGAGAAACTGGACGCCGACATCCAGTGCAAGGAGGAAACCGCCGCGAATCTGGTCATTCGTAAAGACTTGCAATCTGAGTTTTTTCATCCCAGTACTTCGCATGCGTGGGTCCTCGCCGCGCTGAGCATGCGTTGGCGTACTCCTTGGGGGATCAGGAGCGAAACTGACACCAGAGGAAGACCCCATGTGACCGGTAGTTATGAAAAGAGAAAACAGGAAATTCAAGAGCTGCGAAGTCTGGTTATATTCTAGGTTCAGCTAAAAACGCCTTGGATTTGGGTTTCCATATGTATCTTTGGGGCATCATAAATGAACGAAGCATGCGCCCGCTGCTGGCGGAATATGCTCCAAGCATCTGGTTAGATTCACCACTTGAATTGAGATCGATGTCCGTCCTGCCGTAGCTGCCTCCATAGGCATAGGGCATTGCTGGATTAGTGTCTCCTGACTGGTACATGTTGCTTTGGTAGTGCTCCAGGTCCGGCAGCTCTACGCCGTACAGCGTCTGTTTCGGACGTCCCCCTACGGAAAGGGCTTGCATGTTCTCCCGCAGTTTCGTTTCGTCTACACGGAATCGACTCACTTTTTGAGTGTAAAGCTGCTGCGCATTACCGAACATGTCGAAGGTCTCGCCATAGCCGCCGCCAAATCGATGTAGCAAGAAAAAAACCGCTAATCCGCAGAGAAGCACCAGAGCAATGTCGTGATGCAGGACGAACGCGGTTGCGCGTTTGCGACGCTGTTCAGGCGAGACTGCGGGTAGACACAACTGCGAAACCGTCACCCACGCCGCAAAAGCATAGGCGGAGAACAGTTTAAAGTAGAAGCAGACGCAGCCACCAATACTGAGATCGTATTTAAGCCTCCTGGTTCGAGATGATCCATCGCTCGAATGCGCTACAGCAAGCGTCGTGTCCAGATGAGCCCCAGCAAAATTCCGCGTAGGCACAACTTCAATCGGACCTTCGAACCGAAAAACGTTCAGGTCCCGCTGTAACCGTGCTCGACACAGCAACGCTTGGAACTGCTGCCAGAACCGCGCACACGAGGAGACCCATCCGCGAACGCACTTGATTTTCGATATTGTCTTACAGCACATGCACGGAAAACACAGGACACTCCTCAAAAATATGAGAGCACAATGCTGCTTTTTTTCCTCCGATGGATCCAATTCGTTCGAACCAAGGCAACAGAGGAAACGGCAAAATGAAGACAAGCAACAAGAGGAAGCAGATTGTGTTCCGTCGTCTTCAGGGAAACCTTGTTCGTGTCTACCTGCATCGTTCCCCGCGCCCGGCCCTGCTTTGTCTGCAGCAAATACTGGCACACCGACTACCGGGAGTAGCGCCTCCTGCTCCATGCCCGACAGAAGCTCTCCGTCTCTTGCAGTCACTGGGCCATGTGAATTGACACTAATCCTCGAGTGTCTTCGCGAGTCTGCGCGTTCCTCCGGAATCACACTTCGGGACGAAGCGGAGGGAGGTGATTTCTCAGCACGGAAAGGCTCGACTTGGGTCTCGCCCATGTCGGCATCTTCACCATCTTCAAAAGAACCTCCATTCCGGACGTTCTTATCATTTCCATTATCCTCGTCAAGGCCGATGTCGTCACCAAAACCCCAGCCAGCCGTCATATCCCCTTCCATGCCCCAAGCTGTGTCTTCGCCTCCAAAGCCGAAGCTGACGACGTCGCTGCGTGGCTCAAAACCGAGAAGACGGAACTCACTTCTCGCATATGCTAATTCTTTCCCAGCCGCAACTTTGAGAAAGATTTCTTCCAGGTTCGCGGTATTCAAAACAAAGGAATGAATTTCAGGCAGCGTCGCAACTAAGACCTTGCGGTGTTGCTCTGTTCGGCTTCTGGACGCCTTATTTGCAGTTTGTCTTTTGGAATGATCGACTGCTGCAGAACCGTTATCGCGAACCTGTTGTAGTTTGTCTGGGTGATCCCTTTCATCCTCTAGACCCAACTCCACCTCAAACAGCTGGACTCGTTCTAGAGCACGCGAGAACCGTGATATCTCGGATAAAAGCGCCGCTAGAATCTTTCCGTCTTTGATAAAAGGAAACTTCACACAGCAACGATTCCCCTGCGACTCCGCGTGCACATAGTCTGTCCACCAGTCGACCTGGTCACCTTCAGCTCCAGCATTGTTTGCCGGTGTGGGACATTTTCCCGGTTCAATCGACGAATGATGATATCCTTTCTCAACGACGCTGCTACTTCTATTTCCAGTTTTCATGGGCCCCCTTAGCGGTGACGCAGTAAAATTTGAGCCCACTACACGCACACTATCTCCGCTGTGTGGTACTTCTAATATCTGTTTCTGCCATTGAACGAGATCGCTTTTCAGCAGGATCTCTTCCTTGATCCAGTTCGACCAAAAGTCTGTGAAATCCTTGTCCGTGTAGTCTACGAAAGCATCTGCCGACTGGCCCAAAGCGCACGCTAGCCGATTCGCGACGATCTTTTCGAGCTGTGCCGCCACTTTTCGATTCGCGCGTTCGCGGTTCTGGATTGGCGCTTTCAAAAACTCCTTCACATTATTCATCTGCCGCTTCAACAATTCCTCGGTGGAGCGGCCTCTTATTGGCGCAGTACTAGAATCCAGATTTCTAAGTGGTGGTAGCACGATTCGGAGAGGCAAGACTTTTCCGAAGGCGCGTAATGTCGAAGAGTTAATGTGATTTTCGTCGCAGTCCTCGAAAGGTTGAAACAAGTCCCCTCCTGCGCCTTCCGCAGCGATATACTGTTGCATCATGTCTCGCGCAGACTCAGAAAGTTGTTCCACGTCTGTTGCTTCCTCGAGAACGTGTACTTCGCTGTGCCCGCAACTCTGTTGCACTCGCGATTCAGGTGAGTCGTTTGGGCCACGCTGAGCGGCTGCATCTCGCGCGCGAATATTAAAGGCGGCTTGCAAAAAATGCGCTTCTTCTCAGAGCGCATCTCTCATGAATGCTTCCACATCGGTAACAATATTTCAAGTCTAGCTTTCATCAAAGTATATGAAAGAGACGTTGTTATTCCCAACCCAATGATCTTGTCTTGTTGAGCAGGTTGCTCAAGCAGACACCGAAGTAGCATCACTCAACTCTCACTC
The DNA here is from genome assembly GCA_905178165.1 of Amoebophrya sp. A25. Lineage (NCBI taxonomy): Eukaryota > Dinophyceae > Syndiniales > Amoebophryaceae > Amoebophrya > Amoebophrya sp. A25. The sequence goes on along the minus strand of CAJINU010000105.1, from coordinate 403,264 downwards.
TCGTAACGAAGTAGGCAGGCAGAGGACGCACGAAGAATTAAGTAAAGCTAAAAAAGCTAATACAGCCGTAGCTAAGTACAACTACAAGATAATTAAAATTAAAAATTCGTTCAAATATTGAAGCGCGTAGATAAGAAAGTTGCCTTAGCTGAAGCGAAGAGCACCTTGCAGGTCAATGGATCTTTCTGTCCCCCCTCTGGGTGCATGCTGTCCAGTTGCGCCAAGTTCTCGGCTGTTAATTGTTGCGACGGATTTCGGCAGGCTGAAAGGGGTGTGATCCCGTTGCAAAATGAGTTAACGTCCATGCTTGTCTGCAGACCACTTGACTCTTGCCGTTCAAGCATGCTTTCATCTGGAGTCGTCTCTGCATGTGGCGGTCTGATCACGTTGTCGTCATTAGGTGAAGAAAGTGCACGACGGGGTGTGTTCTCAAGATCACCGGCGGGGTCAATGTCAGCATTTGCTTGTGGTCCAGCATCTCGCAATGCAGTACACTTCTTCTGAGCAGGAGCCACGACTTGTTTCTGGACGATCCGCCACAACCGTTTTCTCTCTCGCATCTGCAACTGCATCGAAAACCCAGTTCCGAATATCGTTTTTAAGTAGTCCACTGATCCGCACGTTTTGATGACTCCATACTTAAGAATAGCGACTTTGTCTGAGACCACCTCCGCTTCGTCCATCAAGTGCGTAGTGAGCAAGACACAGCGCCCCTGCTTGCGCTTGAGAAGGAACTTCTGAAAGAGCCGACGATTGTGCGGATCCATGCCAGCTGTGGGTTCATCTAGAATCACAAACCTCGGATTCCCTAAAAACGCAGACGCGCAGGATATCACGCGTCTCCAACCCCCGGACAATTCACAGCAACGCCTAGATTCGATTTCAGGTGGCACATTCAAGTCTTTGAGCAAGCTGTCCGCTTCGTGCGCAACCGCTGTTTCGAGATAAAAAGCAAAAGTTGTGCGCCGATGTTCAGGTACATGCGCGCGCTGTCGCCACTCAGCATACAAAAATTCGACAGACCGCAGTTTCGCGATGAAGCGCAACTGCTCTCTTACCGTCAGCTCACTGTACAAATTGTCTGTTTGTTCGCAGTAGGTCGTGCTCGCGCAGCCCGATCCGCGTTGCGGCTCCTTGTCCTTTCGATTGGACGACTGCATTCCGTCTCCATGCCTCGTCTTGTCCTTATATTTGAGTTCCTTATCGTGCCGCTTGCTGGTACGCCCGCTGCGCTTGCCACCAGAAGGCCAACTACCATCATGTGTGGCTCCAACAGCAGATGATCCGCCAGGCACAACATGCAGCAAGCGTTGAAAAAACTCTTCTCCTGGCAAGTCCAAATCTGTCGGACTCAGTTTGGTAATCGCTCTGCAGTTGTCGCCAAAGCTACTTGCGTCCGACATCATAGTCTCCTTGCTGTTGGAGCGTGTGCTGCGATTGTTTCGTTGTCCGGATCGCTCAGAGAAAGCATCTCCACCGGCCAAGCCCCCGTCCTGAGATGTAGAACCTCCATTGGTGTAAGCACTGTAGATGCCAACTTTCGAGGAACGGTTCGCTTTGGCTTCGGCATCAGTCTCCCCGCCATGCTCCCGCTTTCGAAACACGGGGACACCAAATACATGCAGTCGGTCACAAGCTGAAGGCTTCAAAATGCCAGCGAGACAGTTTAAGGTCGTTGTCTTGCCTGCGCCATTTTCACCGAGCAAGGTCGTGATCTCGTTCTCAAATAGCGTCAGGTCTATGCCGCGTAGCACTGGGGGACCTTCGTCAAACTGCACACGCAGATTTCTAATGGTCACCGTCCTTTGTTCCGCTTGCAGCATGGCCTCCCGCGAATTCAGCGGTTGAAAGAGCAAATCTCGCGCAAAAGCCTGCTCTTCACTTGCCAAGGCGGCTTGACCGCCATAGCCCCCCATCGTGGACGCTGCCGAATGAATGTAATCATCGAGGTGTCCGCCACCTGCGGCCGCCTGTCCTAGTTGCGCTTCCTCCACACAGCCGAGGTAAGAGGGCTGATTCTGCGTAGTAGACATCCCGCGAAATGCGCTACTCCCACCCCCTGCTTCGTAGCCCAAGCCGCCCGCAGCGGACCAAGTGTGCTTTCCGCGAGCACTCGCGCTCTCGTCGAAACCTCCTGTGATCGCCGCCACTGGCGAGCCACCCGCATGTTGTCCTTTCGTTCCGCCACTGCTCATTTTGCTTCGCGGATTACCTCCCTTTTTGGTATTATCAGCGCCACTGGTCGCTTCGCCCATTATTGTCCGGCGGCAGCAGCAAAACTTTCGGAAACACCTGCACAAGCCACCAGAGAACAGTGCTGAAAACGAGTCCAAACCCTGTCCTACCTCAAAGAAGATCAATAAGAAAGCTAGACACGCCAAACCGAGCAGCTGCAGCGCGAGCAGCGCCAGGAGAGAAACGACATGGATCATTAGTGTGTTTGGCGGTAACTGCACGTGTTTATTCACGCGCATAAGTTGTTCCGCAATCCAGAAGCTCTCGGTTTGTTCCTCCTTCGCTACTCTCTGTAGAGCTTCGCTCGAAGTAGTCGAAACAAGCGATCCAGACGAAGTTTCAGGCATAAAATTATTCACTGCCGGAATCTGGTTGGCCCCAGAGTGTCGCATCAGCAAACTTCGATGCATGCTGATCCTTTCCGCTGCTGACCTACCATCAGCTGCTGCCGCCCCTCCCGCGCTCCTGGAAGCCCGTCCATGCTGCCCACGAACGTCACTCGATGAGCCAGGAGCGCTTCTTTCTGGGTTTCCACTTGCTCCCGCGTTTCTTTCCCAGTTCGGTGGCGTCGCATCCCAAGCTTCCAACGGAGTCTGATCAGTGAGGTTCTCGCCTTCATCCAAATGTTGCACATACTGCCGCAGGTAGGCGAAGAAACGATATGCCTCGTAAGAGTATTCCAGCCTGTTGTTGCTACAAAGCTGCGCGAACATGCGATAGAACAGAAACTGCGGGACGAAGATTACGCTTGTTATGCGCCGCAGAAGCGGAAAGGAGTCTTCCGCAAGTAGTAACTCCGTCTGACTTTCGTCCAAAATTGCAGCTGTCGGACTGTCCATCTCCTTTGTCCGATCGAGTTTTCCCCGCAGTTCTCGACATCGTGATCTGTTCCTCCTTCCTGGTCCACAACCTACAGCGTGGTCCATCTCACTCTCCAAGTCTGCATGATAGGCGAAATATTGGTCGTCACCTTGTTCCTCCATACGGCGGGCCAGACTTGCTGCAGAAAGACGCACTCGCTGTCGCCGCCGCCGCTCGGCAACTTCTTCAGGCGCAATCCACACCTCGCGCAACTCTCGTTTCTCTTCGTCAGCCAGTGTCTGATACGAATAGCGGGTAAGCGCGAGGCTCCCGTCGTCTTGCCCAACGCGCCAGCGGTTCTCGGAGCGGTCGTAGCGCACAAAAGCTGCAACTTCTGGCCGTCGCGTCCAGATGCGCACAGGTACTGCCTGCAGTCGTGCTACGTCAACCGGTGGCGCACTCGGGGCACTGGCGCTCATTGTTGCGTTGTCCGCAGCAGCGCCACCTCCGATGCCGCCACCAGCTCCCATGCTCCCGCTCTCGGCAGCAGCGACGCCTCCTCGAGCCATCGGCGATCCTTGATGCCCCTGCTCATATCCCCGTGCCCCTCCACCTCCAGGTCCAAACATCTCCCTATACATATTGCTGTTGAGACGCTGCAACGCCTCAGCGAGTCGGACACGGATGTAGTTGCTACCTGATTGCTTTCTGATCGCCTCAACGCGCCACTCCTCTTCTCGCTGCCACTCTTCTTCCTCTTGGGCGTTCAGCTCCTCCTCTAGTGCAGCGAGGCGGTCCGACCCCTCCGCCGGACTCACTTCACTGGGCTCAGCCCCGTTTGAGACTATATCCTCGCCTTGCGGGGTCCTTCCCGTGCTGTCTCGACCTCCAGTGCCAACTTCCTGCGCAGTGGAGCCTACCTGTGCTTGTTCCCCTTCTCCTGTTTGCTGCTGCTGCTCTGCTTCGTCGTCTCGGTGTCTAAAAAGTGCGAACGTCGACTGAGTACGGTCCTGCGGTGGCCTAGTACGTGTCATCGCAGCGTCAGCTGCGGCCGCTCTTGCCTGCTCCTTCATCTTCCTCTCTTCTGCGCGCCGACGTTTGGCGAGGAGTTTTCTCCGCTTCTTGTCTGCACGTTCGGCGCTCGTGGCACGCAGCAACTCCAACTTACCATCAAGATGCTCTCGCCAAATTTCGGACCCACCAAGAAGCTCGCTTTCGACGAAATGCGAGTGCTCATACAAAAAGCAAAGAGACAAAAGCAAATAAAAATTAGACGTCACGCATATTCATGTTAAAGATCATCGTTGATGTGTTTTTTCCTTGAAAAAGGGGTCCATCAAAGATGCTTCTTAAGATGAAAGTAATTTGGAATAGCCTTAAAGAAAGCAATCTTTCTGCCGTATCCCGACTGCTCTGTTGTTTCGCCGCCTGAGCCAGCAAAGTCATACTCTATCGACTTCTCCTGCAGCACGGATTCGCCGAAGCCAGCTCGAAAAACGGCAGGAGGAAGCCGCAACTCTCGACCGGCACCATCTTCCAAAGCAGCAGCATCCGCATCCGCAGCGGAAAGAGTATCACCAGCTAACGCACCAACTCCACGGCTTTCTGCACCACTTACGTGGTTCTTGGATGCCCTCTTGGAACAACAACGCCTTCTCCCTGCCTGCTGCGTGTGTCCTGTACTAGAACCCGGCATCACAGCTGACACAACCAGGTCCTCATCTGAAGACAGTTCACCAGAAGCGGACTTCGAGCCTTTCTTCTGTCTCGTACAAGGGTCAAAACAGCAGCAAAACCATGCGCACAACGACGCACAGAAGCCTGTTTTCTTCTTAGTGTCCTCACGTGCACACCTTGCTCCTGGTCCGCTATTGAATACGTGGTCCGGGGAACCTCCGTAATTGTTGTGCGCGACACTACCGCCTAGAAAGTTGTTGACAAGAGGGCGCTTGGAATTTGTGCCCGGGAACCGCGTTCCATCTCTTTCAGCTTCATCCATCATAATCTCCGACAAACTGAGATTGTCAGCGCTTCTCGTATCTGCGCCGCTCGCAGTGCCATTGCTGCAGCCCGCTGTGACGCCATGGTCTGTGATCGCACGGGCTGCGGCCGCCCGGTTTCGGGCGCGCAGCATCGCCGCGCGCCTGTGTTCCTGCCGCCCTCGTGCGCGCGCCATAAGCGGCGAGAAACAGCCAAGAATGCAACCGAAAAATGATGCGAGAAACGCCAACACCGCAGGCACAACGTAGACGAGGAGCACTCCACCGAGCAGAGACACCGACCAAATGTAAAGAAACCCTGCTACGAAGGCTATCGACGAATTGAGAAAGGCTCTTCCGATCACTGATGCCACAAATGCAAGTCCTGGCGCAAACGCTTCGATTCTCGTGAAGAAGTCGACATCGTCTGGACCCGATGACAAGGTGTCGGCAGTTGTTTCTCTAACGCCACCATCACCAGCAATTCCACGCGTATCTGGGACAACTGTAGATGACGAGCCTCTGGAAGCAACGTGATCTGCGAACGTAGAGGAACTCGTCCCTCCTTCTCCGGAAGAAAGCATGTTACTCCTGCTTCCCATTTCCGAGCGTAGATAGGACGCTAAACTCCGTGCGTCGTGGCCATCGCGGAGAAACGTTTCCCGCAGTTCTTCTTCGAGGTCTTCTGGTAGATCTTCTGGCGCTCCAAATTGCGGTGCACCAGTTGCATTGCCGCCTTCTCGCATCCTCCGTTCCACGTGATGCACTAGTTGCTGGAAAAGCAGAAAACCACTTTCGTAGGTCCGCTTCGTGGTGACTCCATTTACGGAAGTCGCTCTTCGACGAAAGGCCTGCAAGATGCTGTTTCGATCAATCAGACCACCAGTTGACGCGGTTGCGCTTGTGTGTCCTCCGGCATTTGCCGCAGCCGCAGCACTTGTTCTTGCTGTGTCACCTTGTTGTAGGTGTCCAGCTCCGTTGCCTCCAATGCCGCTCGCTCCTGGTGCACCTCGGTTGCTAGACTCCGGACCTTCTCCTGCCATAAAGTGTAAGCATTCCTCTGAGTTCCGACGTGAAGAGGTCTCAGTGGGCGAAAGCAAACAAACCGTCTCTCGTGCTTCTTCTATGGCTGCAGTGTCCACGTCGGCGTACAAGTCGAAGCGTGCCGGTGAAACTTGGTAGTAGTCCCATATTTGCCAGAATTTGCGTTGAGGAAAATCCAAGAGACCTAACTCGGCTTCTTTTGGAAAGGGAGCCATCACCGTGCTCTCCTCATCACCCTGTTTCACAGAACCAAATGCCACTGCCCCAGGAGCCAAACGCAACGCATCCAACTCACTCAACGGCATGCTGCTCCGACCTGTCATGCACATGCAATGCGAAGACTTGACCAATGGTTGCTGCCTCGTCAGATCTCAATCTGAACAAGACCGACGGAACAGTAAGTAGTGCGCAACTCTAGTATGATCACAACATGCAATTCCAATTTCTGACATTAGAAATGAATACCAGCATCAGTTCCTGCCCGTGGGGCCTTCCATCCGTGCTCCCCTTCAGCCGCTGGCATCTCCCTCGGAAAGTTCCAAAATTTGTCGAAGTCCTTGACTTTGCCTTCACCCGGTTGCAATGGAGGAAAAAAGCTCGCGCGCAGATTCAACACGAAAGCAATCACTTTTAGACGAGGAAACCGCAGCCAAGGAAAATCTTTTAGGAATGCGTTATCTTTTAACTTTGAGACTGTAACAGAAACTTTCTTGACAAGAGGCATCACTGCTATCGACGGATTTTTTTTGAAGTCGTAAAACTGCACACGCCCACGCGAAGAAAATGGCACCAAGCCACGGAGCCGATGCTACCCAGTGCAGCCCGTACAGAGAGCGAACCACTAATCCTCGCCGTCTGTGATTGCTCGCTGCACGGCTGCTGCGAGTTAGCTGCGCCAGCAGGAACCCTTTCTGACCCGACCGTTGTTCCGCTAACAACAGACCCGCTGTCACTTCGGCATAGTAAAGGCCGCAAAACGTAAGGAGCAGCTCGAGCCAGTGCCTACCCAAAAAAGGGAAGATCACCGTGAAAATTGCATCCCTTAAATACTGCAGAAGGTTTATCTCCACGAAAAACCGTGTCGATAACACCTCGTCTTCCGCCGAAAGTCTGGTCGAGGATGAACAAAATTACATTGGATTCACTTTATTGCATAGAAGAAAGACAAAAAAAACAGAAAACTCTTCATCACTAGTTTCAATATCCAAGCACAAGCTGCACGAGGAGATGAGCCTTTGTTTTTCATCTTGATGTAGGTACGCTATCATAAGAGACATTAGTTACTCAGAAACTCCCTGATTCTCTGCGGCCAGCATACGCGGCAAAAACCTGGTGAATCTGCTTGCTTGCCCAAGCACCCAGACAGGAAGATACTCGCTCAGTTCCACCGCCACTGTGCAGTAAGATACTAATCGCGTTGACGCACCTGTATCACGGGCCGACGTCGAGGAGGAGTCACGTTCATCTCCACCGGTTGTAGACGCTGTTTGTTGCTGTGACGAGCCAGCCAGGTGATCGTCTCTGGCAGTCCCGGATGTGCCGTCATTCCCTGGAGAAATCAAAGCTTGTTGTTCGTTGGCCAGCCTACTTCGCAATCGTGCTACCATTGCGAACGTCTCAGAACTCGGTGATAACCCAGGCCCTGCACCCTGTTGAGAAGTGGTCTGCACCTGTTCGGCCCCGATTCCTCCAGTTGCTGGTTGACCTGGAAAAGGATTCCCACTTCTACTTCCACGGTCGTTTACAAGAACCCCAGCGGGCGGCTCTACTTGCGTGCTACCTCCTGTGGTCTCGGTCTCCCCAAAGAACCGAGATCTTAGGAACCCAAAAGCGGCAGCGGAGGGAGCCGCGCGACCCAAAGAAAGTCGCATCGCGGTAGAAACGACGTTCCAAGCGTGCAAATCCTCGAGCTCTCGAACATTCCATCTGCGCTCGAACGATGACCGTGAGAAAGTGCCGCCTGATGAATGTTTTTTGTTTTGTCCTGCTGTATCAGAAAAATCATCAATGATGGTGCTGTCAAAAGCAAACAAAACTCGATCGAATGATGCAATACTAGGTTCATGTTCAGACTACTCTCAGTCAACGGACGTCGTTTATCATTGAACTATTCCCACTGCCTACAACTACCGCTTCCCCTTATATGCTTTCTTGCGAATTCCTCGCCGATGATTTGTGGGAGGTCCTTGAGAACGTCGGTTCGTGCAAGGTACTTGTCTGCGCAATGAAGTGTGAGCAGCACAAAAATCACTGCGCCTACGAGCAATAAGGGAGTCGCTGCCGTCCTCCAGAACAGTTCCCTTCGATTTTGGTATAACGTCTTGTAGTTTTTCCACAACAAGACCTGCAGGATCGCGGTCTTTCCGTTGTCACACAGGCCGAACTTTCGGCTCGCACGGCGGTTTTGGTTCAACGGCGACCAGGCCTCAGCGAGATGCAGCTGAGCTCGCGACTTTCTCAACATCTTCACGTCAGCAGGAATACCTGATGGTTGTGCCGGAACTGTTGTGCTTAAATCACTGTTTTGGTTGCCCCCAGAGGAACTAGCATCCACATCAGCACCACTCGAAGACCCGATCATTTTCTTGCTCCCCTGATCTTCCAAGAACCAATATTTCCAACGATCTCCACGAATGAGCAGATCATGGTGACCGATGTCAGCATTGGTGAAACACAAGGGAAACAAGCAACGAACCAACCACTTAGTACTGTAGTACTAGTAGAAAAAAGACCGCCGGAGACTAAATCCAAACACGAAGCTCCTCCTAGGACTATACTAGAATACGCAAAACCCTCAAGAATCAACAATCTATCATCCATTGGCTGCTAGTCGTGGTAGTTCCCATTTTAGATTTAGGATCTTTACAAATTCAACGATGTCTTAGTTCCAGTCTCTTTACACGCTCGGCGACCTCTCTTGTCTGCACCGACCAGTGAGGACTTTCACCGAGGCATGTGCTGCAGCAGTCCCCGCAACTCTCCAGACCATTCAATAACTTAACTGGTACTACGTTGTCTGAAAACATCTACCGCTGGTCCCGGCCACAACCCTCTGCTCTCCACAACAGCAGGATCATGAGCTGAAAAAAGACACTGAGCATCTTCATCTTCTTTACAATTGTGATGAATCAAACCGATGCTGACATAGCAAGACCGCCTTCCCCTGGGTGCTTGCGGTGGTAACCATCTTTGAGTGAGGATCAGCCATCTGCTGATAGACGAAGATAGTCTTTTCATCGCTTTCAAGAACTACAGGCCCATCCATGCTGATATTAACGACGATGCTTGAAAAAAGTCAGTTTGTCATATGCATTTCACAGACGGTAGATGTATATAGGCGCTGCTCTGTATCAGGTCTATGTCCAGACTCTCTAGTGTTCGAATTCAAATCACATCCATGACATGCAGCTTTCCAAAGCCTGAGTATATTTTTACATCGCACAACTGCCCACCTATGCATCTAGAACTATCAAATAAGAAGAAATCATCTCGGATACGAAAAAGCAATGTCGATGTCAACTCGCTACTTGTGTACGAACTTATCGCGTCAAAACGCCCCATGGCCAAATAGAAACATGGATCTCAATTATGCGACTTAATATGGAAGTGTATTCCTGAACAAGTAAGTGAGCGACTTTCATGGAATTACTTCCGATGGGGTTTCAATATATCTGGAAGCGCAGAGCCAAAACCAATGCTGTCGATCCTCGTAGACCTATCGCCTGTGCTAGGACTATTCGCCTCAGACTCCGCCTTGAGTTCTTTTCGCCGAGAGGCAAACCAGTCATTCGTCGGGATCTATGTTAGAGCAGCTTAGCTGATCCTTCTTCCAACTCCAAAAAGCTATGATCTGTCTAATTACTTAATAATTCAACTTCTACTTGAGCTAGCACAATATTCGTCCGGTTCGTAAAAGTGGACTTCCCGCGTCGCGCTTTCGACCCTTCTTTTTCTTCTGCTCTGCTTGGCATTGCCAATATTCGGCTCTGTCGTGAATGTCCTCGAAGGGCACTGCGTCATCGAACGTTATTCGCGGACTTCGATAGCAAAAGGTGAAAAAAATTGAGGTGCAGCAGCCACGCTCCGGTTTAAATCTAAACCCGACAACAAAGACGATTGGGAGTACCAGTAGCACCTTCTGGAGCCGGCTTGCCATTTTTGTTGACATACAAACTTGTAAATAGTGACTTCTGAGTCAATTTCTTTGTACACCCGAGGTTGCATTTTTTTGGTCCGACACTGAGAGGCACAAGCCGACTGCTATTCGAGCGCTTCTTTACCAGGACCCTGCTCACTGTTGTTGCACACTAAACACTTCGAACTTACACGAGGGGCATGCAGATTGATAAAGCATGCAGCTCGCTGTTTTTACTTTGAACAAGATGAGTTCCAATGTAGGCATCGCGTTAGCTACATCATGTTGAAAAAAGAGCACTTCGCTAATTCGATTCACTTTCTTTGCTCTTGTTTTTCGGCGATATGAGGGATGCCCTTCGACGACATCCTTCTTGTGACAGCACCCAAAGTGCCAGACCCACACACTGGCGCAATCCTTGTCGTATTGTTTGCTTTATAGGAAGGTGTAGAGCGCGTGCTTATCGTTCAGGGTTGTCGGTCTATCTCTATCGTTGTACACATGCGTCAAGGGATCAGACATCTCAGAAGGCGGGATCATATGTCTGACTCAGGGATTGATTGATCGGGACCACGCCGGGGAACTAATATGACAGGATAGATATAAGATTATCGGTGCGGAATCTCGAGTCAAATAATTGTGCAGAGGGGACCAAAAATAAAGCGTGAATAAGATGTTGAACGAAAAGAGTAAAATATCTTCAAAGAGGGAGCTCTCTGTAAAGAATTTCCAAAGATGTCACTTTTTCACTCTCTTCGAGATCCATCGTGTCTGCGTCAAGATATTTCAAGCTTAGAGCCAACACTGACTCAGTTCCGCTTGCTCCGAACTTCGATACTCTTTCCATCCAATCCCAAACTCCACAGTTCTTGCAACCTTTCAAAGTGTAACGGATATCTTTGGAACCCAACTCCCTTTGTGTACAACCACGCGGGGACCTCCAAAACAGAGCTACCAGTGTTCGTCCCTGTGCCGCTAGTAGTGCGCCGCTGCCACTCCCTCAAACAGTGGAGGCGACGATTCGCAGAACAGTACAGGCGCCCTTCATGCTCGTGCACGATGATTGGCGGCAGCTCAAACAAATCTACCCGCCCGTCGCAGAGTTGCTCTATGGTATCCGCGAGCGGTCTGCCGTCTGCAAAAGTTGAAGAAATGGCCTTCTGCGAGAAGCGGAGGTCTGTGATGCGCAACATTGCGCGCTCTGCTTGGTTTTTGCGACGTGGTGGCGCTCTATGCTGTAGCTGTGTTGTCGAAAGTGATGCTTTACTGGACAAACACGCACTAGAAACAGAGCCCGCAGCGGCAGATGAAGAAATGGTAGTAGATGAAGAGCCCAGACCACAAGAGTTGCTGTCTGCGAAACAGGCGCGCGCCTTGATTGCACAGACCTCACGAAGATTAGCCATTGCCCCAACTCATCTCGAGCGGCATCTTCTTGGTAGTCTTTTTCCCTAACAACAAACTTCGAAGATGCTTCTCAAGATGATCCAACGTAAGCCGTAAGAAGAAAAAGATCGTCAGGGATTCGAAGGAGGGGCGCAACAGATTTTGCCAGTGATTTCGTGACATTGCGGCCCCGGCGTCGATTCTCGAGCATATTCGTGTAGGCTTCGACATACACCAAGGCGGCAAGGCTTTCATTGTGCGCCCTTTTCTCCTCCATATCAGCACAGATTGCCCCTGTGGTGTATCCCTGGTTTTGCGGCTTTTGGAGGTCTTTGTATCCCAACGCCTGCCGCGTTCGCACTTGCAATAGTGATAAGAGCGTCGCGCCCCCAGCTCTTCCTGCCTGCTTCAGCCGCAGATAAAGACTCACTACTGCTTGAATTTCCGCAGAACTTGGAAAGGCTGTGCTCCTTGTCGTGCTTGACGATGAAGAGGAGCTCGGCAGCCCACTGCTAGTACTAGCGCTACACCATCCGGCTGCACTTCTTGCATTTTCACTCCGTGCATGGCGATCATGATCATCTACAGCCAATTCTACAGCAAGCTGATCCTCCGCGTCGTCGGTCTTTCGCGCTTCTGCGTCTGCATCTGCTAGTAGGTCGTCGTCTTGATCTTCGCCAAAATCCAGGCCAAAGTCTTCAGCAGTGCTATCATCCGAAACACTTGCCGCGCCGTCGCCAAGTGCTTCATCCGCGTCAAGACTCGGAACCGAGTGGCCGCCCCTGTGCTGGTTGTTCGTTTTCGCCCTTTTTGCCGCGGATTTGGATGCTGTGCCGTCCTCTTCTTCAGTAGCCTCCTCGCCCTCCCGCGCTCGTTTGTGGCTGTCCGTGTCCAGTTTGGGAAAATGGTCAGAGCAGTCGAGAACTTGGCGCGCGCGCTCCACCAGGTCACTATCTGGCTTTAAAAGGTCATGGCAGACTTTCGCTCCTGGGTCATTATGCAGCGCATGCGCACGGGCTTGCTTATTCACCATCTTGCACCTCTTCTGCAACATAGTGACGCCCTTGATCTTCTCCGCCAGTTGGCGGCTTCTCTTAAGCTCTTCGCATCTTGTCCGATAGGAAACGGGTGGCACCTTGCCCGGCAGCCTCTTCTCCGTCGCGAGTACATTCTCGACAACCTCAGGCGCAATGTCAGCCTGTGGGTGAGGAGAGTGAACAGTGAATATCTGTTATGATTCTTAGCAAGAAAGCGCTCCTTGTCCAAAGAAGCTCTGTACTAATCTAATCTAATCTACGATCATCGACATCGAAGTAAGTACATCCATGAGCTACCGTTTCGACAAGGAAGAGACGTCTGAATTAAGGGGCGATAGCTCTGTACCTTGATGAGGTCGAGAGCCGCGCGGGAGAGGTAGCCAAGCGCCAAAGCGCGGGGATGTGCTGGCCCGTAATTCACAGCAACGCCTTCCCAGCGATTGTATACTTTTGATCGCAGGCCCGCACCTGCATAGCGTTGCACCACCTGGAGCATGGACTCCAGCACCCGACTCTCTGCAGCTGCTTCCCCTATGCTCTTCGACAAGAGATCAGAATCCGAGGGAGCAGAGGCCGTCTTGTTCAGCGTATTTTTTGCACCTTTACTAGCATGCTCTTTCGCCTGTTTATCCAAGGGCGCAGACAGAAGTTGCGCCAGGAGCTTTTCTCGACGGTCGCCAAAACTGTCTCGCATTTGTCGCGCTGTGTCGGCAGTGTCTGCGTTTATCATCTCGCAGAGCTCGTCGTGCCAACAAACCCAGTTCATATCGCCGTCATAGTCACCGCCACGAAACTCGTCGTTGCCTCCGCGATCACACGACTTCGGATCTGCTGGCAATATCAAAACGTTGACGCCGCCGGCAAAGCGACGAGAGATTTGCGGCCGCCAGACGAAGTCCAACAACTGCCGCTTTTAAAGGCAACTACGAATACCTAAATACCTAGAAAAGTCGCCTGCTTATGGTTTTTCTCTTCTCATCAAATCATACGACTCCGCATATTGCTTTTGTTCCAAATCACATATAAGCTGCCCTACGCCGGCAAGCAGTTCTATATTTTGAGAACCCATGCTTTTTTACGAGCAGCTGCGATTGAAACAAAAATAGACACTCTACTGCTAATCGAAAAAAGCCTACTGACCTTAAATGTCAGTCGGGAGCACTGCCGGGCATGCCGTTACGATGCACTTGCCTAAAAGACGAAAATATTTTCCAGCAGCAGCATCGTAGATGACCAGCTGTGCTTGTCCACGACGCAGCGTTTTTGTAAAATCGTACGCCACAACGAACGACTATGAACAGCAAGGGATGGGACATCAATTAACTCAAACATGAACCACTCATCTAGTTTAGAAGCAAAGCTACAAGAGAATGACCAGCAAAAGAATTTGCTGGCGTACAAAAAGAAAAGCTGCCTGTCTCATAGAAAGTCTGAACAGGGGACAACGTATCGGGGCTTCTTCTGAAGCTTCTCCGTCTCCTTTTCTTGACGCTGCGCCTCAGTCTTCCACATCGTGATGTGCTGACGCTCGTCAAATCCGGCGTCTCGGAGCTTTTCTAGAATTTCTGCCGTGCTTTGCAGGGGCGCCACTTCTGCAGCATCGTCACGAAGACACTGCTTAACTGTTGCCCCATTTTCGTCTAATGTAGCATAAGCCTCCGCGCGCGCTTTGTCTAATAACCAGCGATATGTGCCAAACGCAGAGCGTCTCCAGCCATCTGGTACAGAAAATTCACGAAAGGAGCGCCTTGAAAAAGCGAGCGGCTGCGCTTGCTCTGCCAAGTCCGGTGTCAATGCCCCTCCTTTCTGGAGCTTCTCTACATCGATGCAGACTGTCGCTTCAGTTCGGTCCCGGGCACGTGGAATTTTCGGCGCTGTCGTCGCTTTTTTTTGAGAGCTGCCAGACTTCTTGTTGTTCTCAGCTTGCGAAACTAACGACATGCTTGCGGGCTTTTGTTCTTCTTGGGTCTTCATGGTGCAGCCAACTGCCTTGGTCTCCACCTCCTCCTCGCCTGTATAATAACCGAGGCGCGCGCTGAGACATGCGATTCTAAAATCCGACTCCAAGTGGTGATCTTGGACTCTTCGCAAAAACTCCAAAAACTTCTTCCGCTTTTGCGCATTCGGGCGCGTCTCTCTTTCGCCAGGAAAAGCCTCAAAGAGCGAACTCGCGTCAGGAATTCCTTGAGGGCCACTGTTTTCTTCATCGTCGGAGTCGGACAGTACGACGAGTTCCGAATCTGGCGCATTCTTCTTCGATGCTGTGCCTTTTTTCATGCTTGCCGCTTTTTCCACTTCGACATACTCCCAACAACAGAGAAACTCGAGCAGCAACACGAACTGCGAATTTAGCGAGCTGCCACCTCGCACGGCGTTTCTGTCGCCAATAAGGCCCCTTGTCGTTGGGATGCCCTGGGCGCAGACTTCATTCGATTAGAGACTTTCACTTCCCACATTTTTCGTAGGCCTTCGCCTTCCTTACCTTCAATAGAATTACTGCCCTTACAAAGATAGATTGACTGAAGAAGCCATCCAAGATAGAATGCGTGGATAAAAACGATCATGCCAATCGGAGGCCCGTAAATGCACTGCTGCACGTCGTCCAGAATACTTTGGTCGTGTGATCCTTTGACCATGCTGTCCATGAAAATGACCTTCCCAGGCTTTTCAGGGCCGCTACATGGAATATCCGCGTCCGGGTAAAGCATCCCCTTGGTCGACCCACTGCGCTGCTGTACGCCTTGAAGATAGCCACTGATCCGCGTCCCGCTCGCCTCAAGTGCCGCTTGAATGCGTGCTAAATGCCACAAGGAGACGCGGCCAGCTCCATCGGACAAAATAGCGCTGCCGGGAGCGGTTGAGCGAATATCATCCACAATGTCGCGGTCTTCGGGCGGCACTTTTACCGTGGCGAAAACCCGCGACGACAGCAGCTGGAAACGCGAAGTGAACTTGCCTGCTCGCAACTTCGAGACACGGGGGTCGCTTGGCGGCATGTGCCATCCTCGGAGACGATCCGCTACGTTCTCGCCCGTCTCGCCACGATTACCAGGAAAGAACTCCACAAACAAGAATGCAAATGAAAAGGGAGCATGGGCGGACTAGTAATAAAAAGTGACTAGATGACAACGAGCATAAAAACGACGCAACGGCCTCACCTTACCATGGTATGAGACGTCGCTACTTTTACAATGTGTTTTTTTAGCAGTGTAGCTCCACACATCCATAACGAGCTATTTGAGTCGTGTTCGTGATGCGGGCAGAGCATTGCGTAGTATCTGCGAACACGGCCGAGCGTAACGATGCGCCGAGGATATTCGTTCCACTTGCGAAGCGAAAACTCTAATTTAGGTGAAGGCCTCATTGCTGGCGCTTTCTGGTCGGACGGCATTGGCCCAGGCGGTCCTGCCTCTGCTACTAGGTCGCGCCCATCCAACGGTGTCGGCTCTAGCTCCTGATCCTGTTTTACGCGGGCGATTCCAGGTAGTATACGTACCTTGAGGCAATGGCGCTCTTCTTCGGCACATTTGCGCACCAGCCGCGTCGTCAAAGCCCCCTCACCATCTACCGCCGCGGCGCGTTGGGCCCCCCAAGCTCTCGCATCTGCCTCAGTGCATTCGCGTGCTACCATTATTTCTGACAGCGTCTCCAACTCGGAAGCACTACGGATGGGCCACACTTTACCCGACGCCTTAGCTGTAGGATCAGAGCCATCTTTCGATAGCAAAACGTGTCCAGAATTTTGATGTACTGCACCTTCTCCATGAATCTGACTCGCTACCCCGCTCTTCCCCTTCTGAGTATCATTTAGGCCATCGCCGAAGAGCGATCCTACGTTCATCTCTTGAGGCGCAAACTTGGTAAGTTCTTGCTTCTTTTCACTGACTTGACCGAGGCCAACACTGTAGTTACTTTCACGAGCGTCAGCAGGCTGTCCCTCAGCAGCATCTTCCTGCGTTTGAGCTCGCTGTCTTGCCTTTTCCTCTTTCTTCTTCTCCAAGGCCGCAGCCTGACGGTCGACAGCCGCGGAAAGGTCGGGGAAGAATGCCCGAAGCTTGTCTACAGGCGCCAAACAGTAGGCCACGTCCCTGGAAGTACTTCCAGACATCGCGTGATCGTCTGCTTCTGCCAAATCGCTGCCCTCCACTTGCAGTCGGTCTTGTGACTCAGCTACAGTTTGCTTTTGTCGCTTGAAGCTGCATCTGTGGCCGAAATCGATTGCGTCTAAAGCATCAAACTCTCCTATTCGCTCCACAGGTAACGCACGGCGAGAGCCGAACACATCACGCCAGTCGAAGTCATTATATGATCGCACGCAGTTCCACCAGGCTGAATATTTTTTGTCCTCCTCGTCATTGCTGCTTTTAGCGATTGCGAAGGCCCGCCGCGGATTCAGCAGCAGCGTTGCGTAGTCCGCGCCTCTGCGGTACTGCGTATCTCCTTCGCGTCGCAGTCTGTCGCTCAGTCTATTGCTGGTAGCACTTGGCGCTTCAGAGCTCCCGACGCGATCCTCAGAGTCTTCCACACAAGACGACAGTAGTGACGCAGTCGGGCTTTGGGGTACGATAGCGACCAACTTGCTCGAAGTGGTCGGCGATGGGATCGCGGGAGACAGCAGTGTTGCGTTTGAACTGCTGCTCAACGTCGGCGTTACAAGTCCCCTGCTACCTGAGGACGAAGACCTATTGCTTGAGGTGGAGTACGTTAGCGACGAACTCGTTGCCAAGTGCGTCAAGCCAGATTTTGATCCGAACAGCGTCGAGGCGGAGGAGGAGGAGGAACTCGCCGACGGCGCGTCCGTTCTCGGAGTAAATAAAGACGAAGGAGCATTCCTCTTCCCATCCCGAGAGGAGGAGCTGGCACCTGATTTCCATTCGACGTCCATCTTTCCCTTCTTGATTTTTTGAACAGAAATATGTTTGTAGGCTAATTCGGTAAAGATTAAATATATAGCTTTTGTATTGCGGCAGCGGCACACGTCAAACCTTGCGTATTTGATTCATCTAAAACATTTTCAGAACATTTTTACGTAATAGCTCTCTACTCGCCATATTGTTAGTTTGTGAAAGAGGTTCGCGCTATTCTCAATGATTGAAAAGCAGCAGCAGGGGTGCCCTTCACTTTCACCTCTTTACCTAGAGTTATCATAAATCTAGAAGTAAACTAGTAGAAAATCGTGGAGTGGCATCAAGCATGCACAATTCTGCTGTGCGCCAAAGCACTTTCATCGATGAGCGCCCTGAGCCTCCGGAACACAACAATCGTGCGCATGCTGCCAGCGTCGCTATATCCTTATCTTCGAGCGCATCCAGTGTATTCGATGCCGATCGCATTGCACCGAAGGCGCTACGTACTATCCAGACTCAACAGACCACGCGCGAGCGCTGGAGTCAAATTAAGCCGTAGTCGCTTCGCACCAGTGCGTGTTTCTTGCTATTCATGCAAACACAATCTGAATCATCAAAAACAATATGTGAATGAATGAGTTACAGCGCAAGATGCCTATCAATTTTTAGCTTCAAGCTCTTCTTTGCAATGCTTTCGATGTGGTGAAATGAAGCGACCCCGAGATCGAACCTGTCTACATGCTATCCACATTTTCGCTTTGCTTCTTCGAAAAAGAGACCCAAGCATTCTATCCACAAGGCGCCTTCCTTTCACCAACTACGGCCACTGATCCCTTTGGTAATCTTTTCAAGCCGTCACCAGGGCTTCAAAATTCCGCAGTTGAAGTTTTTTCACCCGAGATATACCCCGACTCCCACTGTGTTGAGCCGCCTGCTTTCGACACGTCAAAAGTTTTCTTATAGGCTTCGTGTATCGTGAAGAGAGACGTAAACCCGAGTCTCCGGCTCATCCCATAGCGTTTCCTGTCGCGCTTTACTTTGTAGACAAGACAATAAACCACATATAGCAAAAACAACCCCGCAAGCGAAGCCCCAAAGACTGCATCGAAATCGTCGGGATGCACGCCGCTTTGGATGAAGGAGAGAGAGGAAGGAACATTGATACAGCAGAGAATCAAAACTCTATACTTGCTCCCGAAAACACTTATATGGTCAAGCGTTCTAGAAAAAGTTGAGGCTACATGCTATAATAGGATCAGTTACTATCAATTTGTTTTACAGTGCAACATAGCGCCTCGCCCCCATCATAACACTATCGTCAGCGTTCCGCCTACTCCACTTTCTGTAGAGCAGCTTACTCACTCCCGCACCGCAAGACATGAAAAACAGCGCCGACCCAACACCAAGCACAATATCGTCGAACACGGTTAGGTACGCGACCCGTGGGAGCCGGTCCATCGTAATCCACTGTACCGCGAAGCAAGTCAGGAACATGGTCGAACTACTTAGAAGGTATATTCTGTTGCGCGACGTAATCAATAGGTCATCACTCAACGCGACTACTAGTCCGCAATACCAATACGGGCACAACTCTACTAACATCATCTACCAACATATAGCCCGTGACATAAGTAAAGCGCCAGCCTGTCAGCCAGTGCGTCGGTGTCCAAAAAAAATCCGAGGAAACCAAACAGCGTGATCGCCACTAGCGGCAGCAGGCCTTTGTACAGGTAGAAACTAGGATTTCGAGCGACGTGCAACGAAAAAATCAGGTCCCTGTAGGACTGATTCTCGATCAGCGGCGACCCGTGTGAAGCCTCCGCATACGACAAACTGTGGATATAAAACTCTCCATTGTTCTGAGCACAGCGCCAATGGATGTGGTAGCCCTTTCCGTCTTTGTCCTCGTTGTGAAATGTGGGCCGCACCTGCGCCGCCGACTCCAGCCGCGTCTCACCGCTGAGACAAATACCAAAATCACAGCGAAAGCTGTCGAAAGGGAAGACTTTGAGGGCGTTGGAGTCCCGTAATGTGTCCATATTCAGCGGCTCAAATGCAATCTGCCACTGTAGGAGCCCATCGGTGCCAAACTTTCTTAAAGCTGCTACAGCCAGGCAGACAATCCAACACACTCCCTTATCTATAATGTGTTGCTTGAAGAGATAAGTCTACGAGTAGAGGGAAAAATAGCCGGCTGCTTTCCCTATGTGCTTCGAGCGCCGCTGGACCTAAGCCCCAACCTTATAAAAAGGGAGGAGCCAATCTAAATCTGCAGCACACCTCTGAGAAAAAGGAAAAAGTCTTAACAAGATCCTGCTATGGGAGGAGGTCACTTAATTACTGTTATGGAATTTTTTGGTTTTAGAGGAAGCTGTACATGGAAAATCCCACATGCAGCGATCTCTTTTGAGAATGGATGGAAACTTCGTTGCGAAACACTTTCCTAATTGTGTTCATCAACACTTCACACACAATCGAATAAAACTGCATGTCGCAATGCCCTTAACTTCCCAGGCTTCATGAACGTGACTGGAGTTTCTTGGTAGTCTTCCGGAACTTTCAAGACGTCCAACACATAGAGCGAAAATATTTCGGGCCTCCACAAGTTCGGCGGGGTCGTCTCATACGGCCAATGCTCCCCGAGTATTTTGTCCTCATTACCGGGCGACAGGTCCGATGTAGACAATTTTCGGTATCTTCGCTGCACCTCCCTCAGAGGCTCTCCGTCGTAGGCCTTCTTGCAGCCGACCATGAAGCGCTCATCGGTCCACCAAAGAGTCAGCTTGACGGTCAGGAAGAAGCGCTCTTTTCCATCAACAGGTTTGACCTCCCAGTTCTGAAAGAAGCACTCGACACGCACTTGCACAGGACCACCACCAAAGGGCTCAGGACGCTTACTCCAGTCGGTCAGGCGCATGCACAGTGGAACACGGCTATCCACGTTCGAGACGGATTCGAAGCCGTTGAATCCGCTCAAAGACTGCTGTGACGATGTAGCGGCATTTGCACCTCCTACATTGCCGCCTACACCTTTACTCTCCTCGTCTTGCGGGAGGTTATACGACCGAAACTTCTCTTCCCCTGATTCTCGAGCAGGTGCGCCGCCTTCTTCAGGAGCCTCTGGCGCGACGGATGACGCCATAGCTTCGCGCCACCGAGTCTCCGACTATGTTTTATCTTAATCGCCATCTAAGTGCCAGCATCTTTATATTCCTATCTGCGCTGATGGCGTAACCTTTCTTGTGTCTCGCCGCAGGCAGCACGATGTCACAACGGGTTGTCTGAAATGCGAGACGACCATGCATTTTTTTTCTTCAATTAGAGTTAACGACGGAGGAGCACAAAATTCAAAACTCGGAATGATTTGGCGGCCTGGAGTCCCCTATTTCATCTATGATTGCTTCTAGTTCTAGCCAAATCAATAATTCAACTCACATAAAGCAGCAACTACGTTTGTTTGCTCATCTATGTTGCCAAGAAATCAAATAGACTTTAATGGATCATCGAAACCGATAACGGCAAGGGCCTTGGATAAGTTAACGTGGCCACGACGGCTTCAATATTGCCGCTTCACCCTTTTCATTGTGCCGGTACAAGGAAGAGCCGTGCGTTGTTCTGAGTACCGATGAATATTTCGCCACAGAAGCCGGCGCACTCATTCCTTGTCCGCCCGTCGTTGGCAAGCTGTTACAGCATATGACAGCCTTCTTGCAATCAAAGCGTTGTTGCAAGATAGGCCTTCTGAAGTGTACTAGTTCTACATCCGAGGTTGGCCTTTCCACCGGGCCAAAAACACAGAATGAAATGGAGTACACTGCCGTCCCTTGCGGCTGGCGATCGAATGTGCGAGTGCGAGTGCGAGTGCGAGTGCGACTGCTGGAAGCAGAAGCTGATGCACTGAGCTGGCGATACAAAGTTTCCATGTCATGATAGAACATGATTTAATGCATGTGGAATTTCCTTAGGGTCAGGGCAAACAGAGGGACGACAAACGGGTGTGAGTATCCAGGATCAAGGAGGCGCATAAATGTTATTTGAACATGTTATCCAAGTCTCTCAAGCCTTGCGCGTTTGTATGACGGGCCTTTGCAGAGCTTTGCGGCTGACGCATGGCCTGTAAAACCGCACCCGTTGCAGGGGGCAAAGGTTCTTGAAAGGTATGCCTCTCCGATGGTGCTCGCAAAGGACTTCGGTCAGGCACATCATCATCATCATTTATGTACTTGACTTGCACTGGCCGCGGCTTTGGCGCTCGTTGCGACGTCGAAGAGTCTTTTCCGCTGCGCCCCCAACCGAACAGACGACTCATCAATCGCCCAAAGTATGATGCATTTCGCCTTTCTCCTGGGTCCTTCGACGTAGATTGCTGAACGCTAGAGGTTGCGACTCCGTCGTCGCGAGGACTCCCACTAGGTGTCGACCAGAGAGGCGTGCCAGAGCCTCCGTTTGAAATGGTGTAAATATCGTCCTCCTCGTTTAGCTCCTCTATTCTCCGAGAAAGCGTCGACACATCATCGCTGATGCCTGAATATACGGAAGAAACACCGGAACCACGACGACTCAGCTGGTCCTTGGACGGTGAGCGAACCTTCGAAGGTGACCGACAATGCCGCGCCAACTCTATCATAGACTGGATCTGCTCCTTTCGCTTGTGCCGCTTTTGCCTCCTTTCGCGTTCGGAAAAGATCTTGCCAAAATTCAATCGAAACTCCGTCTCGAAGTCGCGCCGTGTGTATTTTCTCCGCGGACTAGATGAAGTACTTGGTTTCTCTGCTATTGTCGAAGCTGTTGCAGAGCCTCCGACGATGTCAAAGACGCCTCGTTTGGATCCCAACCGCAAAGACTCTTTGCTCGCCGTAGTTCGTGGGGTTGTGTCTTGTTTGCCGCTAACCCGAGTCGCGGAGCTGCCGGCGCTCGCTCTCAATGGGGAGGTGCTTGCACTACTGGATACGGAAACCACCTCTAGCGAAGGCGTGGTAGCACCTGCTACGGCTCCTACCGTGGGCGTTCGAGTGCTGTCAACAGGTGCTGCAACCCTTGTAGGCGTTGTGCTCTCTGACGAAACAGCACCCGTTTGCCACTTGCTACTCGCACTTCTCCGATCTCTAGCAGCTGCGCTATTCGAAGGCTTCCCAACGGTACTAGTTTCCGATGTAACACCCGAAATTTGTTCGTCCGTGATCGTGAATGCACCCGGCCCCGAAGATGGGAACACCTTGTTACTGTATGACTTTGATGATGAGCTTCGACTTTGTTTAGCCGTTCCACTTGCGGAAGCCTTCTTCGCTCCAGAGACATCGTCGCTCTTACTATCACCGCAAGCTCGAACGGGGCTTTTCTTCATCCAGGGTAGTGGTTCGGACGGCGCCCCACGCGGCGCATAGAGCAACTTGTTGCTCCCTTCGCTTACCTGGCTCACGACCGACTCTTCATCATCGTCTATGGTCGCGCTTCCGCCTGGTGTCTTCCCGCCAGCTTGAGGCCCAGCCCCGACAAACAAATCTTCGCGCGGCGGAAGGTCGTAAGAATTCTGAGTCGCTGCAGACCCAGGACCTCGGCTACTGCTTGCAGCACTCGAACGCGCGCTCTGGCCTACTGTTGACGTCCGCAATCTACTATCACCACGGTTCCCCAGTTGCGCTGTTGGATTCAGCACGCGCCCCTTGCTCGCAAGCATCCCGTGCATCTTCATCTGGTGCCGCATGACCTCTTTCTCCTCATCCGTGCGTTTCCGCCGCCGCACCTCCTCGGCTGGCGCCTTACTGTGCCCACCCTCTGCATCCTCCATGGCTTGCTTTAGGTTAGGTTAGGTTGGGATCTACCATCCAATGTGGCAGTTTTGGCCTTCTTCTTATCTCTCCTAATCACGGAACGCCCAAGCTCCTCCGACAGTACGGTCATCCTGAGGCTCCCCCCTCTCCCGCGGCTTCAGAGTGAACGCAGATATTTCAGAAGGCCCTGTTCTTCCACACATCTTTCGTTCATAATTAATAAGGCGCCGTAGTTCGCCTACTGGAAAACTCAAAAAAGTCAAGATACATTTTCTCGTGAAAGAACGACTAGAGAAGCAGTTATCGTCTTGTGCACAACATCAACTTACTTCAAAAAGTGAAGCTCCTCCTCTCAACTACACTATAAATAAAACGAAAAGGTGTGTTTGATAGATAAAACAGGCAAATCGGAAGTAAGATGATCTTCGTTATCAAGTCTGGAATGACTGTAACAACAATTGTTTAACCACCGGCGTACCAAGAAAGAAGACCAGATCCAAGAGAAGCAGTTGTGACGAAATAAGGGCGCGTGCGAAAAATATTGGTGTGTGCGGCAGGGGATCTCTGTTTTCGCGAGCAGCCTAAGATCGAGGTTTAAAATCATAGGCATGCTTTATATGAGAACCGATAGATTGCAAAATCTCGTGAAATAGAAGCGAAGACAGGACCGATGAAACGCATCAAACGCTCTCGTTTGATTATAATTCTCAACAGGAGTAGCTGTGGAACAGGTGCGAACACCGATAATAACATCTGTATATCTATCGAGAGCTCGTGGTACAAATCCGTGTTGATTCTCCAAAGAACTAAGAAAGTATTTACTGCATTGAGTCATCCTAAATTTCAGATTACATTTCAATCAATCTAGTGCTGCTCTACCACCTCGTCATAGTTCTGCAACACGGAACAGCTTATTTACGGTCGTTGTTATTTCAAGCAATCATTCTATCGAGAGTCGAAAATCGCTTCCTTTCAAAAATCAGTACGAAGTTCTGCTACCAGTACCAAAAAATACCAAATATAAGTCAAAAGTCAAAATTGACTACCGCCATCATTTCATCTATACAGGATAACCGATCGACAGCGTACATCAATTTTCCTTAATCTTTCTCATCTATCTGGGCTACAACATCCTAAAAAGCGTGATATTCATTGCAGAAGATATTTCAGATCAAAAAAAGCAGACACAACGACAAGTGCTTGAATACTTTCTAACTAGCCGAACAAGATTGAACTAGCCCCACCTGGAGGCCGACGTCCGAACGCCGGCGGCGCAATCGTGCTACCAGCTGGAGAGGTCATATGACCTATTGAATTTTGCAGAGACGCTGGCTCCGCTTGATCGCCAAAGAAGCCAATCTTCCCTGTCGGTGAGCGATCTCGACGCTTTCGCTGCCGCAAGACCGATGAACTTGCGTTTGGGGTCGTCGAAGAGGATTGTTGTTGAGGCTGAACAACGACAGCTGGCTGAGCCACGACGTGGCTAGTCACAGTTGCAACCGGTGCTGCGGGAATAGGCATTACACTCGCAGAGCGTCCCCGACCTGAACTAGAAGTCGCAGTTGGGAGCTCCATTGATGTTCCGGTTTGATCAGCAACAGTGCCG
Source organism: Amoebophrya sp. A25 (assembly GCA_905178165.1). Classification (NCBI taxonomy): domain Eukaryota; class Dinophyceae; order Syndiniales; family Amoebophryaceae; genus Amoebophrya; species Amoebophrya sp. A25. The sequence goes on along the minus strand of CAJINU010000105.1, from coordinate 378,423 downwards.
CGGTGGGATCGATTGCTCGCTTGGCGTACTGAGTGCTCGTTTTCATGAGATGTCATTGGCTGTCCCGCAGCGGGTTGCAGGTTGCCCTGCTGCTGCCCATGATGGGCCGCAGACATCGGGGCTCCAGCCGGCGTTCTCACGCTAATCTTCGGTGGGTGTGGAGTATTTTGTGGAACGAACCGTGGACGATGGTGCTGCGGCGGTTCCGTTGCACCTGGCTGGCTCCCACCGTTGTAGACCCCCGGCTCGCGCAAGGATATCAAACTGAGTGGCTTGACGTTCTTCGAGGACGATGACATCCCCATAGTGCTTGCACTCGTAGCGGGAGAAGCCTCGACAGCTACGGGTGAAGGGCCGCCGAGCGTGCTACCAGAGGAGACGGGCATTTCGTGACTGCTACTCCTGCTTCCCACATTACCCAAAACGCCAAGCGCCGCGTCTCTTAGTGGCCCGGTGCGCGCGCTAACTTGTCGACTAGACGGCAGGCGCTGCTCGATTAGCTGCTGTTGCGCAATGATGGGTGTAGGTGTTGGTTCTGTACCAGTACCGCTATTAACGTCATTACTAGACTGGTGCATCATAGAGTAACTCGGCTTCAACTGCTCTGTACTTGCACCCGTGCTTAGCAAAGGAGGTCCTGTCTGCAAAGATGAAGATGGTACAACTGAAGAAGACGAGCTCGAGCTCTGCACAGTTGGTCCATGATCGGCAGTGCCCGACGGCGCCGGCAAATATCGTCTCCCACTCGTTGCTTGATTATTCGACCTTGTCGTCATCATTCGCGGGTGTTGTTCCGTCGACAGCATGTTGTCGTTACTTCGCGGCGGGGCTACATTGGAATTGCTGGCAAATGCATGATTCTCTTTGTCTGCTGCACGAGGCAAGCCACGCCCCTTCTGCATGCCACCTAATGGGAAATCGACATCACGTGGTGTACCAGTCAAAGGGTTAAACCGCTTTGGCTGCACTATCGGCGCAACAGAATTTGTAGTGGAAGCCGACCAAGATAGGTCCATGCTAGAGCCACCACCTGTCATGAAGATACGAAAGCGAAGTGAACTACAAATATTGAGGACAAATGAAGTCAGGTGCAAGAGAAGATGATGAAAAGTAAAAGGCTTTAAGTCACCGTTGTAGTAGTTAGATTATATGACGAAATCACGACGAAAAAATCGCTTCATTCTTCGAGGTAGAGCCCGTTAAATAATACCCGGTGGTTTTGCGATTTTGATCTCGGTTCGATTCCGGTCATGCGGTCTTTGAGGCACCCCATCGTCTACGAGCTTGTATTCTTGGCGCAAAATAGGCTTCGGCGGATCATTTTTCCTGCTCTCGTTCCAAGAATGCTCGATGTCTTCGCAAACGCTAGAAGAGGCGCTAGCCGAGTCAGCTGCGATGCCCCCGACCTTGCGATTTTGCAGGAAAGCAACCCGCTTGCGCTCCCAGATCTCTGCACGTCTCGACATCTTTTTCTCTCTCCTTGAAATCCTGTGCCACTTAGGTGAGTATGTAAAACTCGAGATCTTATCCCAATCTGTGCGGTAACTGTGCTGCGTACGAACTTTGTCGTTAGACTCTAGTGCAGGATTTTCTAGAATATAACCTCGCAAACGAGACCGTTCTTCAAGCAACTCGAAAATTTTCTTCTTAGTCTCTCTCACCTCCTCTAAAAACGGAGCTCTTTCTGTTATGCTAAGCTTCGTAGCCACAAGCAGGCTGCAACGAAGCGTTCAAGGGCGAAAAATTCCGAATTGATACGAAATCCAAAAAAGTTTCGACGAATCGCCTTCACGTCCTTCGATAACGAGATCATCCATACGAGAAAAGCAAAGTTGAGCAGATCCTTGTACAATCTTTTCAGATCGATCCACCTCTATCTGACAGAGGGTCCATTGCCCTCAACGAAGTAGTGTCTTAACCACATTCGCTGACGGTACTAATTCTTGTCTAAGTATATAGTACCCCAACAAAGGTACTCTAGTGTGCGTAGAAGAGTAACTCAGCATTACGATCGACAAAAGAGGAGAGTTCATGACATTATTCTCAACTCAGCAGCACAAGAAAGATAGTGGTCATGTAAATACCCGGACTATATGAAGATCATGAATATTTTTTGCGTATCAAAATCTAAGTCGTCCGACAAATCATAAAACTTGTCAATGATGTAGTGTGAATCCCCTCTGAACGAACATCAATTCGAACTGAACTAATTTGCCACAGATGCGCATGCGAATGCTCCTTTTTAGTACGATTTGCGATGGCACTAATTCTTGCGAGAAATGAAGATAAATCTGACTATGACAATCAATGATAAAAATTCGTATGCGATTTGCGCGAAAAGGTTATTAGATGTAGCTAGTAGTCAACGTGGAAAAAAATTTAAGTTCAAGATCAGCATGCCCAAATTCTTTGTTCTTCTATTCTTCACATATGTAACGCTTCAATCACTAGATGTATTCAGAGGCGGTTCTCATCATTGATAGTGTAATTTCTGCCAAAATGAGTATGATGCCCTTAATATGCTCACAGCCCGGCGACATTTTACCGCCATTTCGGGGAACGAATGGAAATCATACATTTTCCATAGGAACAAATCTAGTTTTTTCGAAGTACTTGTGGTCCATGTATCTGAAATTGCGCCATTACTACTATATCGACATAGCATGTTCGAATGACATGCGACTAGCAACGCAGAAATGTGGAGGGTCTTGCGGGACTCTTAGTACACTGTCGCAAGGTTCTGCAGTAATGTCTGGAGCCAGCGCTTGGTGGTGGCATCGCTTTCCAATAGTGGCTGCAGCTCCGTGCCAGATCGGAGGGCGTCCGGAAGACACCGTCGTAACGCGTCTCGCGCACGCTCGTTATCGGACAAGCGCAAAAAACATCTTACTACGTGCTTCAGCAGTCGCGCAGCTGGGTCACGGGCACGCCTTATGTCATCCACCATCTTGTTTAAGACTGTGGCTACCTGATAGAATCGCTCGGCGGTCTGGGTAATATAGGCTAGGCCGGTTTCGTCCAACAACAGCTTCTGGAGAATAAATGTGGCCACCGTCTTCGACAGTTCTGAGCCCGTCTCCATGATACGGAGGCATAGGGGAATAATCTCGGTCTGCAACAGGAAACCTAGAAGCCGGTCAGATTTCACATTGATGAGAGCAATAGCGGCTAGCAGGAGGTCTACAAAAAAGGACGAGTTCTTGAAAAATCAAAATGTAAATCAGTCATGAAGGTGAAATAAGTACTTAGTTGCAGTTGCACTATGGAATCTACATGATTTGCAATACCTGCAACGTCCGTGTCGTCTACCTTGACTAGGGCACCGATCACGCCGAGGGAAGTGAGCCGCAAGTACTCATATGGTTTCTCTTGCGAATGCGTATTCAGGAAAGGGTACAAGAGCAATGGGATTTGCGCACGCAAAAAAAGAGGCCGCGTTTCTGTATCGGAGGCTAAGCACTGCAATAGAGCTAGGCTGTTGCAAACGCGATTTGAAGACGTCGCCGTAAGAGAGTGAGACGACAACTGTGGATACACGCCGATCTGTCGATGGAGAGAACAGGAGTAATTTTGGAAGGTTTTGGTTGATGTAAATATATCATTTACATTTTTCAACAACGCTACACACACTGTATATAATTTCGTGGCCAAAATAAATAATTGAGTTCACTACGATTTCCTGACAGAGCGCAGCTATCGTTCCGAAGCTATGCCAGAGAATTGGAGCTAGATCCTGCAAGTTTTCCCGTCGCTTCGACAGTTCGTACAAGGCTGCTTCCCTTCGATCCTGCTGCCTCAAGTCTAGAACGTACTGGTATATGCCTGCTTGCCCCGAAGATGATGAGCTACCTCCGTGCTGACCACTACTTTGATTACCAGAAGAGCGCGAAGACGAGTGATGGTGGCCGCCACCGGCTGAACCTGCACCGCTTGCGGAGGCGCTGCTGGCTGCTGGGCCTCCGTGGTAGCTTCCGTTAGCCTGCGATGCACTAGACTGGTGGCCGTGATAGGAACCGGAATTACGTCCGACTAAATTGGAGGAGGTCGCTCCGCCTATTTGGCCGATTCCACTACTAAGACAACCACCCGTCGTGTTGTAACCGCCGCCAGAAGCATGTACAGTATTGTGACTACTGTAACTGCCATGATGCTGCTGTCCAACACTGGTCGCACTTCCGCCGTATGCGGTAGCCGCAGCACTAGCTTGTTGACCATACCCGTGTGCAGCGGCCTCCGTCGAGGACGTGAACGCACTACTCCCTGCTCCTCCGTAGTGATAAAAGTTGTGTTGTGTCATCGATGGGTGAGTGCCGTGCCCCCCTGCGCCCTGAGCCTGTGCTGCACCAGGCACTTGCTGTCCCAGCGAACCACTATTAGACGACGAACCGCGTACATTCGTCGTGCCAGACGAAATGGTAGAAGAATGGTTTTGGACATGAGAACTCTGCGGGGCCGCACCAGGTGGCTGTGAGCTGCCGGGATGCCCTCCATACGCATGATGCTCTCCATGGTGCTTCTGCAGCTCCTTTCGTATTCCAGCGGCCGCTTCTGCCTCTAAATTTATCGGCTGGATCAAGCTTTCTGCCACTTGAGCTGATCCCTCGACGTGCTGCCAGGAAGCCGCCGCCTGCCACCCGTTCTCAGGACTGGCATACTCTGATCATGTAATTGAAATTGTGGAACTAAAATGAAATCATGCTGGTACCGAATTATGATCAGTATAATGCCGTGACTGTCTGATGAAGATGATGAACGGCGAGAAGTTGAGTAAGTAGTTATTGCATTACCACGCAAGCTGATCATAATAATAAACAAGATGTTACTAGCAGCAGTTGTACGAAAGTCGTCTTCACGATGAAACTACCTCGGACGGTCTCCATGACTTCATACCCGCAAGTCTCAGCCGCGCTTTATGTACGAAATCCCAGGTGCGTGATCGTACAGGGGAGAGCAACCGTGAAGAATGACAGTCACTTCATCCACAAGTCTTAATCTAAGAGTGAAACTTTGTCGTGTTCATGAACTAGAACTTATCAAAGAGAGTCGACCGCAAGAAAAAAAAACGCGTAATCGAAAACGTCGACTTAAAGGCGAAAACCGACTCGTCACTGCTTACAGGCAACTACACAAACATCACGTTAAAACTATCCTCGGACACCTTAGGCCATGCTAGTCTGCTGTTATAAATGACAACGACAAGCAATCAACAAAGTGGGCGACTCATTGCGGTGTCTCATTGCATATTTCTAATCCTAGATACCGTGTAAACCAAATTTCTTCTAGAGGTCATACGGTGGAATAGGTGAATGTTATCTTTAGCAAAGATTACCACTCAGTCGCCTACAAGTAACAAGCATAGAGTACCTACTACACCCACATGATAAGTAGCTTTGCAAAAATCACAGCGCTCAGTGTTCATAGGAGATAAACAGTTGTGAAACTCCTCGCAGCAAACCGAGTGCAGTTTTTCAGTGGCGCAACCCGACTCTTTCTGACGCATGACAATGTGTGGGATTTCCACTTTCTAGTTTTTTCTTTTTACGATACTTTCGACATACAGGACTTCATGAGCGCTGGTTGATGTCTGTCCAGCAACTGGACTCTCCTGCACGATGCTGGTCTTTCACTTCTTCAGCACAAATGATAGACTGCCAGAAGGATAAACTAAATGCAATCAGAGTGAGCAGGATCAGCTGACTCGCGTCTTCAAAGACGAACACAACAAAAACAACGTAGAGAGTCCCGATGACATCATGATAGACATCAAATGCCAGGAAGAATTTTGGTGCGCGCGTGTATCACACTTTTTAAGTCGATGTAAATGAAAATAGTATTAAGAGGATGACGAGACCTTTTCCCTTGCGATCTCGATTCTCTTATATTGATCACTAAGTCACAGTCAGAAATGCGCAGTAAATGTGAAGGTATGGAATTGTAGATGAGTTCGTCAGGGGCGCCCAGAACTAATGAGCTCTTTGCGACAGGGGTTGGGAAGTATCAACACCAATTTGCGCATGGAAGTGAAGAGACCATGTCGGTATTGCTCGATGCGCTTTTCTTACATGGACGCACGCTAGACCAGCAGCAGCTTAAAAGGGTTCGCAACTGCAAGCCTCCTCCACGTGTTTGACCAGTTTCTCTAGTGGAATCTGAATGCGATCCGCAATTGCACTTTGCAAGGGCCAGCTGAGGAACAAAAACAAGTTTAGCAAGCTCCCATCCTCTATGTTCTTGCGGTAGTGACCATGAAAGTGTTCTGGGCAGCGCTTCGCAAGGGGCGAACAGCCAGCTACAAAGGGTAGTCTCTGCGCCAAATGAGCGCACAGGGTATTCAAAATACGAAACTTGGTGTCCGTCAGAGCGTTCAGCGCAAAAAAACTTCCGTCAGCTCCACCCAAGAAGACACCGCCGAATCGCTTACCCTTATGCACTCGCTCCATTCGCTCTATGGCTCGAGCGGGCGTGCCTGAGTAAAATTGGGAAAGGAAGTGAATCACATATCGCGAGAACAAATTCAATTTGAAATTCAAAATGTCATAAAATCTTGTTCTTTGGCCGTTTTCTGAGTTACTTCTACGCTGATTCATTCAGCCTCTTCCGTCTAGCGCAAAAATTCGTGAGCGAAACAAGTACCGAGATGAAAGCTTGCTGCGGTCCGTAGAACGCGGTCTCCTTCCTTTGAATCGATCATGTGCGGCAGGTATTGTGAGAGGTGAACGTTTCCGTAGATGTCGGTCGCCACAAGACCCAATGTGTTCTGCTCCAAGATGAAGTTACAGCCCAGCACCGGTACTTGACTCCCGACATTCTCACTCCCTACCCTGCGCTCCTTGTTCACCACAGAAACCAGTGAGTGCGAGCTCGATGCCGACCTTGCTAATCGCTCCAAGCGTTTGACAGGCTTCATCATGCCGCCCGGGGCCTCGAACCACCGCAACAAATCCATGCCGTTATGTGCATCCCCGAGCAAGATGTAGGCACTCTTGACGATGGACATGCTGGTGATACAGAAGCCGCTCTCATGGAACGCGAGAAGCTGTAAACTACTGTTTTGTGAGTCCCATCGATGCAGGCAGAATCGGTTGCCGCATGTATAGGCCAGCAGCTCTCGGCCAACAGCCTGCATGCACATGATCGGACCCTTCACTCGCTTGGAGAAGAAGGGTTCTGCAGTAGTTTCGGAACTCAGTAAGCTTCCCGGGGTAGGGACTAGCTCACTGCCGCTGGTGTCGCCAGCCTGATTGTCGGCAAGAAAATAAGGAAGTGATTTTTGTTCTCCCATTGATCAGCATCATCGATACCCCATGAGGGATGTTAGTTTTCAAAGAAATGAGTGAATCAAACGTGATCTCTTATTGCCACGGGTAAGCCACCAGCATATATTTTGCAATACAAGTATATTTACCTCAGTCCCGCTGTCCCCTCCTGGTTTCGTCGGGTCTTTTGCTAGAAACAGCAATACTCGACCTCGGCAGACAGTATCCTCGCCAAGATTAATGCCGGTGCCGACGCATAGGACACTTTCGCTAAATTGCCGAAACTTGCACCATTCCATGCACATCACGCTTTCCCTAGGATCCAGCGAGTAAGAAAAGTTTAAAGGCAACACCGCGGCGTTGTTCAGCTCACTGGGATCTTGTAGCGTACAAACCTGCACAAACAGGTGAAAGGAGAAGAGGTGGGCAAACCGAAACTATATAGCATGAATGAATACTAACTAATGAGAGATACTTTTTCAACTTTAACTGCTTTACCTCTGGTAACTGAATATCATCAGAAACATGTATTCATCGGGTTCTTCTCCACCAAAGGAAATCATTGGTCTTTACCTGCAATTCGTATTGGTGACCTCTCCTTGGAACAACTCGTTTCGCCGTGCCCTCTTCCTCTTTTACTGCATCTTCGTCCATGTCATCCTCGACGGTTTCTACTGCCGCCGCAACTTTAACCTCTTGCTCACCGTCAACTATCGGCGGCAACGGTGCGTCGTCCTCTTCCGCAGCAGCCGGGTCAAGATCGATCACTCTGTTTGTAGTGTATTGAGTAAAGAGGATCTTATCCTGAAGGCTGCAGAGGAAATCGATGTCATAAAAGTTTGGAGCACATACCGAATTAAATCTCATGTGTAAGATCCTGATGCAGTCAATCAAAGCTAGTAGAGATTACTTTTGCTCCACGACTGCTTCTGCAGTAGCTATCGCGCAGAGTTTCGAAGCTGGGTCCACTGAAGCCGCAGTCGGCGCATTTGGGAGTGCGAATTCTGTGCGTAGAACTGGCGAAAAGAAGTTAACTGCGTTATTCAGCATATGAATTTGGCCCTCCCAGACATTTACTGTTTCGAGATCGCCTTCTTCCTGTGCGCCAAAAGTGAAATCACCACCATCCACCAGTCTTGGCACGCGAAGCTGCTTTTTTACTAAGGAGAAAAAACAGAACTCCTCGCCCTCCTCGAAGAGAGTGCGAGAATAGAACGGCTGGGTGCAGAGTAGCTCCTTACGACCTAGATGCGCGAAGAATCGATTGCCGTCAGCAAAGAAGAACACTGGTCCATTTTGTCGACACCAACGATCGACACACACGCAATAACCACCATCGTAAGCAAACTTCCTAAGTCGAGGCTTCGTACGCTGACGGATCTGCGAGGTATACCTGATGAACATCAAGATCGTATTTAATTGAATGATGTTCTAACAACGTCGTGGAGACGATGCTAGTGCTACGTGAATGATCCAATTGTGAAATTAAAAGCAACCTTGACTATGGCTGTTCAACAACAGAATTGTTAACTGAACAAGGCTAGTACAATGCGAAGATCGCGAGATGACTTCTTAGTACCTGTGTTGAATAAGGCGGAAGGAGAAAGGAAAATGTGCCGCCGCCTCATCCTCCTCTTCGCTGAAAAACGATCTGTAGACAAGAATCGGTCTTCCTTCCTGGAGCAAAAAAAGCGTCGGACCGCAGTCTCCGCTCGCCAGGTTCATGTCTACAAGCTCCACACTGAATATATCGCTCTTTGCGCCCGCGCTACCTACCCCTTTGTCATCCACCACCTCTGCGGTCGGTGACGACAAACAGCGAAGCCGGTCCGAAGCTATTGCAGCGCCCTTGCGCTTGCTGTTTCGCAGAACGCACGCTGAAAGATCGAGATTCCACGACGCGAAGACTTCACGCACGGCCGCGTTCTCTTCTCGGCTCTCACTTGGAGACGCACTTCTGCTCGGCCGTTTCTGGCGTGTAGCCTTTGTACCTCCCACGGACCGTCGTCCCCGTCTTGGAAACGCCCTGTCTCCGGAGGACAAAGCCATCAACTCGAAGACACGCACTTTCCGGCCCTTGCGGTCCTCCGTCACAGCAACAATGAATTCTCGACGATAAAAGGCACAAGCGAGCACGTCACCCAAAGCGATATCCGCGTAGAGCTCGTCACGCGAGTCGAGCACACAGCGGACTGCGCCTGAGCGCGACATCTGGTCAAAATCAAGCTCTACAACAAACAGCCGTCTGGAAGCATTGTCCAGAACCATCAGATGGCCGCCGTCTGAATTGGTGGAGACTTGCGCTTCTGCGAAACTGTGACTTGAATCCAAATCAGGCGCGCAGACGTCCCGCACACTCGTCGAGATCAGTGGCTGCAAGGAATCTGGATCCACGATATGGATGTCGCCGCTCTGCGTCAACGCCCAATAAACGGAGGAACGGGCACAGCCACCAAGAAAGAGAAGACTCTTCTCCGTCAAGAAACTGTTTGAAACCTCGCGAATATTATCGTCGGAGTTGAGATCTAAAACTAAATTCTTTCCACTCTCCGTGCTAATGGCCAAGTATTTTGCCTCCGTAGGCGAGATCACTGGCAAGCCCGAGTTGATTGAGTCGTTTTCTGTGGCCGCAGTCTTCGCGCTTCTGCTTTGCTTCCGCGTCATGCCAAATGAGGGCAGTGTCCATATGTCTGAGCGCACGTCGCCAGGCAGCTGAAAGCTGGCCCGGACCTCGGTTGGGACCTCTGAATGCACACAGTTTAGATAGGAATGCTGTGCGCCAAACCCGGTCGCGGCTACGAAACCGGGATACCAGTTTTCGGATGTGCCGCGCGCATCGTTCAGATTGATCCCTATGGTACTGAGATGCCGAATCCGTCCAAGGTACCTTCGATCCAACTGTTGCAGGTGAAAACTAAGAACCTCACTCCCTAGTTCCACAATGCCGTTGCCGGCTTTACCGAGACGAAAAGGCGCCAAAATGCCAGCTTCCAGTGGAGGCAGTCCTGCTGCTCTCTCCTCCGTTTGAGCAGCTGCTAAGCCTTGACTAGTTCCGGCAGTTACTAAATCGATTACCTCTACGTCCCCCTCGTCCTCGGCTACGGCAAAATCTTCGCCGCTCAAGCTGCGTCGGCGCTTGCGCAGACGGTCCTGCCGGCGTGACACGTTGGTGCCCATTCCGGCGAGATCGCGGATCATGTCTAAGTGGCGCGCAGGATGGTCTTCCTCGAGGTCTTCCCCATAAGAGGAGGTCGCGTTCTCCTTGTCGTGGTGCAGCTTGGTCAAATATTCTAGCTCCTCTTCGGGCTGCAGCTGGAGAAGCATCTTCCCGCCGTCCACGGACTGCTCATCCATCCCTCCCAGCATGTTATTAGCTGATTCTGTCGACTCTTCGACGTCGAGTTTCGCCCTTTTGGCACTTCGTTTCCTGGCATCCATAAACGCTAGAATTGCACTCGTCGACCGCCTCCTCATTGGCACCGCGCCCTCCTCCGTGTACTGCGCCTCGAGTAGCACCTCCACCGCAGAGGAGCCGCTTGTCATGAGGACGTGATTGCCAAAGACGCAGATCCCGTCGAGCGACAATCCCGCGAGTGGGTCGCCGGTTGGCGCGCCCTGGATAGCCAATGGTCGCCACACAAACCTGGCAGGCATCCCCGGGAAGAAGACGACGTCCAACAGATACAAGGACACATCTTGGGCTAGGTTCGGACTCAGCAGCACCACGAAGCTGCTCTCACGGACACGCGATATGCTCGCTTCTGTGAGATCAATGCCCAAGCCCTGCGTGCTGTCCTCGATCGTGTACGCACTGCGGTTGACTTCGTCCAACAGCAAGGCATTGCCGTGCACAATTTGCGCTGACACATGCTCTGGCTCCAGCTTGCTGTCGCCCGCGAACACGAGGCCATGACTGCAAAAGAAGAGCAACCCCTTCGACAGCGAGAAAACGCGGAAACAGTTGAAGAGAAAGTCGTTTGCCTTCTGCAGGACCGAGGTCTCCTCAGAGCGCAGAAATAACGATAGAATAGCGGTGCGCGATGACCGTGCGCACCTTGGAAGATCCACGACAGTTGCAGGTGTACGGCGACCGCAGATCGCGATGCAGGGTCGTGTCAAAGAACGCCTGACGGATTAAGATGTGAAACAGAAAGAGTATCATTGTTCGTCTCATCTGGTTTTTGTTGAAAAGAACGTGCTACAAGTGATCTTCGGTCGAACTTACTTCTACTAGACCTCCTATTCTTTCATGTTGACTTACAGAAAACAACAGGGCCAACATTAACTCACCGTGGAGTAAGACATGTGAAGGCCACAAAGCAATCAATACGATTCCAAGAAGCAGAGGTCCTCCACCGTGTACATGCTGATAATCTTGCTCATGTTCAACACGTAAGCCCTTTTCCGAAATAGAGGTCGCCCTTCCAAGTATGATGCATCGTGAAGTGTATAGTCTGCAACCTTTCCTAGACCCTGCCTTCTGTCCGCGACTTTCGCTGAATTTGGAAATATATAGAGGGTGATGGGAAATGGCTCGTAACAAATCATAGTAAGCTCTTCGTACTTAATCACATCTCCATGGATAACTCTCTGGTCAACGACGAACTCCGGAAAATAAACTGTTACCTATGGATTTCTATCATCAAGAACTTACCATCCAGTGCTTCGGCTTCTTTCTCGCCGCTCGCTGCACCGATAACGAGTGTGTCCGTTGCTAGGTTCGTGAGGATCACAAGGTGCACGCTGTCCACCTGTACGATGAGGCAGCGGTGGTCCGGGTCAGGGTAGACTTTCGTGCACAATGCGCTCCACCTCAAGTCCGCTAGCCTCCCCAAGTGCAGCACATGCGTGGACACAGTGCAGAAGGAACAAAACGTTGCATCGTAGCGCAAAATGGAAAACCGGACGTCCGGAGAAACGCTGGACCTAAAACAGAGGAGCAACAGCGGCTGTCCAGCGTAACTCGGATGTGTGAAGTCTGCGCGCGCGTGCACCGGACTTTCGTACAGCGTGAGTGACGAAACTAATCGCATCGCTCTTCTCTTAGGTGCAGAACTGCTGCTGCTCTCGCCCGAGCCGGATATAACCCCCCGGCCAGCAGTTGGTGCAGTGTGGTTGTCTGCAGTTTTACTCCCACCTTCCTGTGCTTCTCCACCTTCTGCAGGTAGCTGCCCCAAAGTCCCTCCGAAAACCGCATCTTTACTCCGGGCAGGTGCAAACGTCTCCACGAGCTCCAAAGTACTACCACGGATCAAGACGCAGCGATCAGCCCCAAACGGCTGGCAGAAGCTGACACAACCAGCCTCACTCAACGTCTGAACCACACCACACGACATCTTTGCTTGTTAATGTTACCTATATCTACCTACTAAAATAGAGCAAAGGTCTCAAAGACTCGTGAGATGATGGAAGAAGTATGTCAAAGAAATAGGTCAACTACAAACGAAACAAAAAAGAGAAGGGAAGTGAATCCTTCTATCGACAAGTAAACACAGAGACCATTATCAACAACAGGCTTACGCAGCCAGTGTCGAACGACTTACAAATTCGTCATGGCATCTTCTAGTTGCAATCAAATCGGACTACACCTGTCATTACCGCAACAACCTTCTCTGTGTGCAGATTGAAGGATGTACGAAGAAACTATAACCGCAGCGACAACGCGGGATTTGTAATTCTGCCAAAAGGAAAAACCAAAACTTGATGATAAATTCATTGTTGAACTACAACCAACAGTGAGTCCTGAAGGCTTCTCATCTAATCAATAGAAGGACGGTACTTACTGGTGAATTTATTCTCATTACCATTTTCGGTTACAATTGTCACCGACTGCTGCATGAATACAGCTTCTCCAAGCTTTGGATGAAAGCCTTTCATACTGGTGAATAATCTTTGACCAGCAGTACAATATTGTGAAACATCAATCATCTCACCACCGTTGACCGACATTGCACAAGGAGACTTAATATTGGAAATGGTCACTGGTCATTTCCTGATGTAATAGTGGATCCATTCCTTTGATCTAGACGTAGTTGCAGCACTTCCGAAAACCGATTATCCTGATCCTATTTTGTTATGCACAAGACGAGATCAATTCTGTCCAGTGCTCCAGATGATCGACTGAGGTACAAGAGGACAGGGAACAGAGGACTCAAAGTCGGAATGACGTGTGCGTGTTGCAGACATCATGCAAGATCGGAATCCATCCTTCGGATGTCGGATATCGCATCGAAAATTGTATACTTTCTTACAGCAAAGACCACGAATCTGTTCACCTTACAACGGTGCTCGACTGTCGCTGCATCTTTTTCAGAAGAAGATTAATGTCGAATGCATTGGAAAAAATGACATAGTTCTGCGAACGTGATGTACAACGAACGAATCAAAATCTCAATTCTATAAATCTCTTGGACAGTAAAAAGTATTCATTCTGTACAACTTTCCAACTAATTCTTCGTTTCCAGTACAAAGGGCACTGATCGGTTGGAAGTGATATTCGATAGAAACCTGCGCGTTGGCGACAATGCGTTTTCCTGAATCGTCTTCCAGGCACTGGCACTGAAGACGCAATTAAATTACTGTTGAACATTACAACTGACTGCCATAGGTGGAAAAGACTTCTACGTACATCGATTCATTTCTATCATGCACGACTTTTGTGCCTTAGGCCATTCCTGTAAACTCCAGTAGGTTAAGTTCGCAGCCACAGCATCCCACTGTAAAGTTGTCCATTGGGTTTCCTCCTTGCTGCAATTTTGCCATTTTCTTCGGATCTTTCATCGCCTCTGCCATAATTTCATTTGCAGCTTGCTGTGCCTCGGCTTCCGTGTGCACTGCTGGTCCCGGCGCCTTCGCTTTTGGGCCATCATCCTCCTCTTTTTCAGGTTCCATTACGTTTCGATTTTTCTCTTGTTCTGCTTCAGCCTCCTCGCTGGCTTCTTCACCCCTCATATCGTCTTCCTCCGATGGCATCTTCTTCTGCAGTTCTTCCTGATCCGCGGCGTCGTCGTCCTCTCCACCCGGCCCACCCATAGAAGTGTCCCCACCCGCGCCCCCTTCATCATCACCTCCGTTCTTACGCCCCTTTCCCCCACCACGCTCTTTGCCCTCCTCGGCCTGCACATTTTGCCGTCTGTTCGTGCTGCCTCCGCGAGCCTCATCGGTCGCTGCCTGTCTCTCATCTTCGTGCTCCAGCGCTGTACCGCGACGTTGCATGTCCGCGTCCTCTGCTTCTCCGACAGCGCGATCTGCTTCGCTGGCCTGCTCTTGCACTTCCCGCTCCGCTTTCTGCGCGTCCAAAGGATTTGGGTCATCGTAGCCGTGCTCGCGTTGCGCGCGATCGGGCTCGCCAGGCATGTCGCCGACATTTTGTGTGGCACCGTTTTCAGAACCAGGTCCGACCGACTCGTGAGTTTGCTCTGCACTGTCAGTACCTAAGCCTCCCTCTTGCAACGACTTTTGCGTATCCTTTGTACTGCCAGGAAAAATCACCGGTTGACCCGCATACCTCGCGAAGCTCGTCGTGGAGTGATGCCGCGATGAAGATCCTCCATCATGATGACCCGAAAACGGAGTGGTTGACCGCGAGCACGACACAAGTTTCAGACCACTGCCATCTTCCAGATCTGCTGCTGCAGGAAAGAGAAACTGCACCGCTTCGTTCCGTTCCGCAGAGGAAGTCGGGGTCAACACCGAAGTTACAAGATGAAGCCCGCCGGCCGGCATCTTTCAATGCTGCCAAAGTGGTGCCGCGGGTGAAACCCCGCGTCACCCTAGGGGTACGAGATTCTCCTCAACATGATGATCCGTTTTCATCAAGCTGAGAATTTGTGATGCGTCATATTTTCCATCATCAAAAACAGGATCAGCCACCAGGATCGACTAGTCACCCGAACATAGTTAGCTAAGAACTTAGACTTAGGATTGCAACAGGTATGAATGTTCATCGTCAATTAATGAAGATCTTTATCATTATATTCGCATAAAAAGTAGGTAAAAAGTTACAAGGTAATTATCATATCAGTATTGGATCGAAATCCAAACCAAGAGTGCAAGAAATGCACAGCCACTCGGCTCTACTGTTAGTTCGGCGACTTCCCTCTTCCTTTTCAAAAGTCGAGTCGACACTTTAATAACTTTTCTTCATCTGTTAATTTGGACTTACGTTACTCGTAAATTGATGTGCTCTATCACGTCCAAAGCGAATTCGACTTAGAGGTTCGAGATTTTCATGCATTCGATTCGAACACAAAACAAACTGAATTCACCCGTGACGCACTATTCTAGCGTCTTCATCGTCTCAATCGCCTTACTTGCCATGCAGTCCTTTGTCTATGGAGTAGACAGCCGTCGCGCAATTCAAACGAGCATAGCTTTCGCGTAGTTATATATAAGGTCAATCTTTTAGTCGATGGTGCACGCTTTGTCTTCGCGCACAATCCAGGTTTACAAGAACGACCAATTTCTGCAGGTGCAGTTAATGATTCTCATATTTTTAAGAAGGGGCAAAGCCTAGACCTAGTTGGTTCACAGTGAACCGGAACTAGGTTTTGTGGAATAAAAAACAGAAGCATAATATTCATATTTTGGGCATCGAGAAAGCATCTACTTATCTTCAGCAATGGGGAAAATGATAATGGGCCGACAGCGTAGTAGTTAATTTATGACGACGCGCCAGAGAAAACCATCTTCAAGAAGGGGTTTTCTTTCTGCTCGCCACTAGCCGATGCTTCTGCTGCTGAGCGCTTGCCGCCACGTGTCGTGATGTTGTCATCTGTAATGCGATTGTAAGAAGGAAGCCTGTCTTCACGCATATATGAAGTCGGGACAGCGTTCCGTTTCAACAGCATTCTCTTTTGCGTTGTGAAAATCTGATGCAGTCTTCAACCTCAACCCAGGTAACAGTTATCAACCTAGATTGCAAAACAAAACAAATCAAATCGTACCAGACGGCTCAAGAGTGGGTTCACGGGCAGCCTCCTTGGCTCGGCCTTCCGGGGCGTCTTTATCAATGTCGTCTTCAGCTCTTCTCTTGCGAGACCCAATTGCCTGAATGCCACCTGCTGCCGCAGCTGAGATTGATCGATAATTTCGAAAAAGTTCACTCTACAATTACGAATGATTGAATTTATATTCAATGAATACAATAATACTTCTGTTGGCAAAATTCATCAGTGAGAAGATAATCGTGAATATTTAGAGATGAGAAGTGATCGTATTTCTAGGTAGCTGTCTTCTTAAAGTTCAAGGAGTACTTTTAGCTTGATAAGCGGCCAACGCTGGATCTGGCCCTGAAGGCTTGGTATTGTTGGCAAAAACAGGAACCGGCGCGGGCTCTTTTGTGCCGTCAGCTCCAAATCGCTCTGTGAGTGACTGCCCGCCAAACGCATTGCGGTCACCACCTCAAAGAATTTCAATTGTGATCGTGATTGTTGTACAGCTTCCTTTATCACCAGCATACATGCTATTAAATCACAGAAGAGCATTTTATCTTCAAGTTGAGTTTCTCTCGAATGCAAATTATCATCATTTCCTAAAATGCCTTATTTGACCCAATCTTACCAAAGATGCTCCCTCCTCCGCCAAAGATGGAACTCGCCGACGTTTTTGGCGGTGCGCCAAAGATCCCGCCACCTGGAGACTTCGACTCTCCAGCTTGTAGGCCTCCCCCGAATATCCCTCCACCTCCTGGTTGCGACGCTGCTGAGCCGTTCGCTGGCTTTCCGAAGATATTAGAAGCCGCTGAAGGCGCGGCCGGGTCTTTTACATCTCCCGTTTCTTTAGACGATCCAGCTGTGGCAGGAGTGACTGCGCCGAAAGTCGGAGTGCCGATCTTGTCCGAGCCACTCTTCGCTGCGTTGGCTGCTGCAGCGCTAATGAGCTTCTTGCGCTCACTCAGGAGACTGGTCTTCTTTGGTTTGTTCGCCGCAAAGATATTGGTGCCGGAAATAAGTGGTTCTGTTGGCGCCTTACTGAACATCGCGTTTGGATCAATCTTGAAAATACTAGCATTGGTGTCGGTTGCCTGAAAGAAGGGGAAGAGATAACTTTCGATGTTGAGAGAAATGCCGTGAAACAACTAACCCACCTAGTACATGTATCTTCCGGCGACGCTCTCAGACTAAGAGTCGTCCCTATGAATCTACAACGACACACATCATGAGAATACGAAACAGAAAAATTTAAAACGTGTCTCTGAAAAGATAATGACTACCTCAAAAATGGAGCGCCTCTTTGTTGCAGGCTTCCTTGTGCTCCCTTCGACTGATGGTTCTGAGCTAACGGAGGGTCGTCCAGGACCAAAGATTGCAGTAACATCTGGTCCACCGGATGCAGTTCCTCCGAAGATGTTGCTAGTAGTCGCAGTTGTCGCGGTGCCAGCAGCTGTTCCGCTGCACGCTCCTCCGAATATGTTGCTGGTGGCGCCAGCGGATGTAGAAGCGCTTGTGCTGGTTTGTTCGTTCTTTTTCTCTAGTATGCCTGTAGACGTTGATTCTCTCCTTTCTTCAGCTGGCTTTCCAAATATCGATGAGGTTGTCACTGTTGTGGGATTCGCATCCAGAGCTCCGCCGAAGATGCCGCCAGAAGTTGGTTTATTCGCTTCGTCAGACTTCGTTGGTGCTGCTGTTGACGCCCCGAAAATATTAGTCTTGGCATCTGCGCTACTTGCTGCTGGAGCGCTAAAAATGTTAGGCTTCGCGTCACCGCTTGCAGCACCAAAAATGCTAGTCGATTTTGATGATTCTGGAGCGTTGCCGAAAATACTCGGCTTTGCGTCTCCACCGGACGCAAGAGCTCCGAAAATGTCGCTGGATTTGGTCTCACCACTGGTTCCGCTAGTTGAGGGAGCGGCTCCAAAGATATTTTTTGCCGCAGCATCTGATTTTTTCTCACCACCAGCAGCGCTGCCGAAGATCGAGCTTGTTCCAGCTGCTGAGGTAGAATTGCCGTCCTTACTAGCCTCCCCAGCAGCTGCGTCAGGCTTTGCGCCGAAGAGCCCACCAGAGGAGCCAGCGCCGCCGAACAGCGTGCTACCGGTTCCAAAGAGACCTGTGGTCCCTCCTGTTGTTGTGCTCGCTGAGGCCGAGAACATTCCACCCTGATCGCCGAACAGACCCCCACCCGGAGGTGGAGCAGCACCGAAGATCGACGTCGACGACGACGAAGCTGTTGCAGCTGTGCTCTCAGCCTCACCACCAGCTCCATCGCCTGTTGATAATTGCAATGAAAGTGAAGTTTTCTATTTCAGGTGAATCACCTTCACCCCTCACTGGCTATAGAGATGAAGTAGAATGAGAGAGAATCCAAAATTGAAATTGCACCTTCTATCACCATTTCAACAAAGAAGAGCGTTACCTCTAACTTACTCTATTACTTAGAACCTTCAAATAAAATGAAAATAATCTAGCTTTATACCATCGCCTTCCTTCATCTCCGCCTCGTCGGGAAGGCCTTCGGACGCGTAGGTAAGGATGATTCCACCCTTACTATCCAAGAAGGGGACATCGTACATGCCGCATACTTTCTTGTACAAAGCAGTCTCCTTACCATTGTACTTCTCCATCAAGGCATCTAGGCCACCAAGCTTCTTCGGATTCTTCTTCCTGTAGATTGCGTCAATGTTGTTACGGATGATAAGTGTAAGTCGATCTTTTCCTGATTCCGGTCCTTTTTCTCCATCTGGAGGTCCCTTGTTCTCAGCTGATGACGATGCTTTCTCCGCAGGTCCTTCTACGTTTGTCTCCTTCTTGTATTCCGTTTTTGCTACAACTGCTTTTTCGCTTTCTTCTGCGGGTTCTGCCTTTGGAGCGAACGCCAGTTTTGTTTTCGCTTCGAGCTTCGATGCGCTTTCTGCATTGGCCGGCTCCTTCTTCATGGGCGCCGGGCTCTCGGCAACCATCTCTGCCGTCTCCTCTGGCACCGCAGGCAGTGGAACGCTGGTATCGGTAAAGCTGTCCTTTCTCAGCGAAGGCGCAGGTCCGCCGAACATCGAAGAACTGTTGTTAGCTCCAGGCGCGCCAAACATAGAGGTGCCTGCCGTTGTTGGTGCTGCAAAAGAACCGGAGCCGCCAAAGATGTTTGTTGTCGTACTTGCCGTCGTGGTACTTATAGCAGCAGCCTGCCCGAAGATAGACGTTTCCGGGGAAGCTTTCGGAGCAAAGCCACGCTCTCCACTGGCGCCAAAAATATTGTTCACTGTAGAAGCGGATGGCGCTGAAGATGTACCGTTCCCTGTTGCTGAACCAAAAATACTCACCGCCGCGGCACCATTCGCAGCGCTCGCCACAGGCTTTACGGATGTCATGCCCGAAGTTGAGCCGAAAATAATGGTGCTCGGTGCAGCCGTGCTAGTCGGTACCACGGCAGGGCTAGTGAAACTAGGCATTCCTGTGGATCCAGGACTGGATACTGGTCCGGTACCCGCGCTAAGGGGTGCTGCGTCAGCTAGCTTCTTTCCCTCCTCCTTCTTGCCACCAAGTAGCGTGTCGGAGTAGCTACCCTTGCGCGTACGAGACTGGTATAGGTATGCGTTGTGGAATATTCTTCGATAAGGTCATATTATTTATAGTGTCAAATTGATTCTGTATGAAGCAACTTTTTGCAATCACGAGAAAGACCGATCTACTAGAGAAAAAGGACTACTTGCTCTGTCGTTCTCGTCGTCGTCGCCGTGGGTGGCGAGCTGCGCTGCTCATCGTAGCGGTCATCTACCACAAGCCCTGTTTCCAGCTTCAGGTAGTATGCGGCTTCGGTATGAAAGTGATCGCAGAGGCGCACGAAAAGTTCAGCCTCCTTGCCGGCATACTTGTCTAATAGCGCATGCGCCTTGGTTCTAGCGATCTGGTGGTCCTGGCACAGACGCACAACCTGTTGGAGACACAAGTCGCATTATGCTACATGTCAAGGTCAACAAGACAGCGAAAAGCAGCACTGAAAATCATTTCGTTTTCATTCATATAAATAGCAACATACCAATTTTTGTATGGGTGAAAGCTTCGACTGGCTTTTTCACACACTAATCCGTTTGATAGCAAACCTAAACTCTGAAATTCAAGTACCAAGCCTGAATAGAGGGCCTTCTTGCGCGGGTCTTCCTCATCACTATCTTCCGGTGCACTAGAGGCGGCAGCCGACTGCCACTTTTGTGGCTTTGATGAGGACGGCGGCGAATCTGAGAAAAGTTTGTGAAGTTATGCAACGATCACTTCGTCTAGTGACTTGATTCGTATTTGAATTTGCACCATGCTCTAGATAAACAAATCACATTCATTTGCGATGGATCTTCATGACATCTACGAAGAAAGCAGAGTACTTTACAAGCATCCGTACCTTTCTCACACTCGTCAAGAAACTGCTTGATCTCGCTTTCGGATGCAAAACCTAATCTCGGTTCCTGCTTGACTATCGATCTTTCCACCGGGCGCACCGGTTCGTCTCGCATAGCTAGATCTGAAGGTAGCAGTATGAAGTAATAAATGAAGGTCAAAGAAAGAAGTTCAACTTTCGTGCAGAAGGGAACTTTTCAAGCTTGATCATACAGTCCTAGAAGAAGGTATACAAAATGACTTCCAAAAGGATCGAAACTCACCTCCTCCGAGGTCCAAGCCGCCCGTCGCGGTAAGACTCCTTCTAGTGAGGTTTCTGCTTGCCTCTATCCGTTGGGACACCGATTCCGCAGCTTCTCCTCTGACAGGTGGGTAAGTAGAGGGTGGCGCCCGACCGTTTGCTATTGCGGGACCGTCTTCTATCGGCATTCGCGGCTCCTCCGTTTCTCTTTCAACTGGCGGTCTCTCTACAAATCGGAAACGTGCTGTCTCCCTTGGCTGCAAGCCAGGATGCATCGCGCTTGGTCTAGCATAAAAGTCGCCACGGCGAACACCGCCGGAATACCTAAAAGTACAGGTAGACAGAATAAGAATTATCATTATTCAAAGTAGATTGAAACCATGATGGACATGGATTTGGTTACATGAATAACGTCAGCAGTTCTCCTCCGGAGTCATGCGAAACCCGAATCTACGTCAAAGTCAAAATAACCTTGGAAGAACAAGCCATTTCAAGATTTAATTACTCTTCGTCATCATCCTCAGTCACACCATTATCACAAGAGTTATGATTTGGTGAAGATGAAAGAGTGGTTTTTCTCCTCTTCAATTCTGGTGACAAGAGAGTCTGCTCAGTTTCTCGCAATGAAACAATCTGCTCACTCTCCGTTGCCCTAGGCAGACCGCCTTCGGATTGCCGATTCTTCTCGGTAGGCGAGATGAGACTATCAGCATAAATTTCTGTTCCCTGCTCTGTACCTGTGCTTGTAGTACTGCACGACACAGCACTGGTTCGACCGCAAAAAGAACTGGGTTCGTCAGGTGCAAGCCTTCTGCCCACAACCTGTGATGCCAAAGCGCCTGCAGCAGCACTAGGTGCATTCACGCCAGATGCCCTTGTGCTGCTAGACCTTTCCTCTGCATGTGTTGGAGGATAAGAAGATCTGGCGAATCTAGAGGAGAAAAACCCACTCGAAAAAAGTCTGTGAACAAAAGAATACGGCGCCTGCTGTTGTCCGCTGTTCGCTGGCGCGTTTCCAAGAGTGTTGCCGCCTGAGAAGAAACCCTTAAAGGAAATGCCGCCGAGAATTGTCTTCGCCACTTCTTTTGCTTTGTCCATAAAGCCGCCCTCGCTTCGGCGCGGCTCCTGCTGTCTGCCCCCATGTGCCTCTGGATGCGTCATTGGGCGGGCGTACGGATCGTAGCGTCGATACGGGTCGCCCACGGATGGGTAGCTTGCTCGATTGTGCGGATCCCTGTATGGATCCGCGTGCATCGCGAAGCCGCCTCCTCTGTACTGGCCATTTTGCATCCCTCCATGTTGATGCGGCGCACCGCCAAGTCCTCCCATGGCAGTGTTCATGCCTGGAGGATACTGCTGCGGGTCTCCAGCCGGAATGAAGCCATGTAGCGCTTGTGGATGCTGTGCATGGTACTGCCCTGGTAGCATGTCACCTCCAAATCGCGGGTCTCCTCGTCCTTGCTCATTCCGCATTGGCTCTCTTGCAAAGCCACGACCAGACGGAGAACTGCCGGATGCGAAAGCCCCATGCTCTGTCCCATGATGCGGTGCCCCAAAGTGTGGCCCCGGCCGTCGACCTGGCTGCGGACCTCCGTGTTGGTCCACGACATTAAACACAGCAGCCGCTGGAGGCACTCGGGTACGGTATTGATCACCAAAAGCAGACATGTTGACACGGCCATTAGAATGCCGACCACTCGAAGAGTGACTCATGAAACGCTCAGGGCCATAACCGTCCATCTTATCGCTGAAGTTCTTCGAAAAAGGTTTCTTTTTCTTCTTATCCTTTCACTATATGAAATCCCGAATCTATCAAGAACAAAAGTATCAATACTCAGAAGCCACGCTATTCTCACTTACTAGAATGCTCTATGCATGTATTACTCAAATAGTAAAAACGTACGTATGCACAAGGCACCCTCGAAAATCAAAATCTTCACATCTGGTGAAAACATGCAGCACCAAGAGCCTGGTGTTTGATTGATAGGCAGTGTAATATACAATTGATTGATCACCCGACAAGAACTCACCACAAATTAACAAACAACAAGTCGCTCTTGGTGAACTACTAGTTTGTCAGAGTGAACGGCACCCATACTCATGTGGGTGTCCCGATCCGACCAGAAAACAGATTTTTTTACTTAGCCGGCTAGCTGCAAGCTGGAGTCTTCGCATGGTTGATTCGAATGATCTTTCTCTTGCTCGTGCACGGCATGTTTCAGAGGGATGAAAAGGAATCCTTTTCTTTGCATAGCAGGAAGAGTCGCTTTTTTATGTTCATGAACGTGTTCTTTTGTAAAAAATTACAATTCTCGGGGACTACATCTTTTTAAACTTTGACCGAACTTAGATTTCTTTCGAAATTCTGTTCGTGAGATCGTCCACGGATAACTGGCATCACGATATTCGAGAGCAAATAAAAGCGGTAAGAACAAGAAATCACCGTCGCGCCGAAGAACGTTGATGAAGATTGATCGAAGGATCTGCGGGATAAGAACTTCTAGATCGATAATATGTGTGTAAGAATTCGAGGGCATCAATCGTTGTTGAAAATAAGCAGTCGTTTAGATCTTCCGAAATCAACACCTCCTCCGCATCACGGTGTTGCAGAACCACCAGCAGCAACTTAATCGAAACACAACGCGCATACTTGATGAGTGGGAGGACTATATATTAAAACCAGCTACTTAAATTCGAATCTTCATGTAGCAAAAGAAAGTGTTGAAAACTTATGACTCTGCATCAGGTCCTTCCGTACAGAGAGCTGGTAGTTCAGAGTCGCTGTCTTCCCAGTCGGGCGCCATCTCTTCCCAAAGTCTATCCCTCTCATCCTGCTCCGCGGCATCTGCCTCCTGTCCAGTGGAACTGTCTAGCGGTAAAGTCAACGATGTTCCTTGTTCCGACGCTTTGTTCTCAACTGCTTCTTTCATTTGTTCTTCAACCTTGTATGAACTGGAGGAGGGGCTGCTTTTTTCCTCAACTTCTAGTGCAATTGGGGCGGGGGCTTCAACATTTTCATCTTTCACTTGCTCTACAACTACTTGATCGAAAGCCATGTCGCTGGTCGTTTGTTCTACTTTTTCTTCCTGCGAATTCTTTTCGTCTGCGGCAACTTCTGCTGATTTTCCCGCTTCATCTTGATCAGCGTCTTCGAGACTCACATCGCCCTCTTGCTCCTCTTGTTCAACTGCTTGTGGCGACGGCGCATCTGCATCTTCACCTCTCATCGCTTTACGCTCTGCGGTCCCTTGCGAAACAGGCGTAGGAGTGCCAACATCTGACTCCATATTGTCGGAGACGGAGCGTGTCCCTTGGGACAGCCGCGGTGTAATGTCGCTATTGCTCTGTGATGCACGTTCAACTGCCGGAGACTTGGCTCCGCTTATTTCCTCCGCTTTGACAAAAGCAGTTTCATCAGAAAGTACCTGCGCCAAAGCGCTCACTGATTGTTGTTCTGTGGCTTCGAGCGTTCCTTCGTTAGACGTTTCTGCTCCAGGAATTGCAATTACTTCTTTTTCTTCTCCTTCATCACCTTTTGCCATGATTTCCGTTGATGCTTCCACTGCAAGCAGAGACGTTGTCGACGTGCGCTTTGTGTCAACCGCAACTGATTGCGTCTGTACTGTCTCTTCCTTGGTCTCCAGCAGCAACGTCTGCGCGCCGCACTCGGCGGTCTCTACCGCTCCTCCAGATGAGACACCACCACCACCAGACGACGACGGAGATGTTGAGATAGCAGTCTGCACACCGCCATCGACAGTGACACCGGATGCTGTCTGTGCACCACCGTCTACGGTTGGGGGAGCAGTTGTTTGCGCCACTGCCTCCGCGGTCAAAACCGACGGCGTTTGCGTCTCAGCAGAAACTAAAGCAGCGCTTTCGTTCATTTCATCTCGTTCGTCGATCAAAGCCTCACGCGCCTCACGCAAGCCTCGCAGCAGTGCCGGAATGTAAGTCTCGTCGTTGGCCGACAACTGTTTTCATGCAAGATCAACATGTGAAAAATGTTGCGAGAGAAAGTTAGGTTATACTGTATCTGATGAAAGACATATGTACAGAAATTAGTGCAGAGAACGATCCGTCCGAGTCTTTGCAATGTAGCGATGAACAAGTATGAAGTTCGTTGCAGACGAGCATGAGTAAAGACATCAGCGTAAATAATTATATACCTGGTCGCGCCTTCCCCAATCGCTCGCTCCGAAGTTCTTTGCGAGTTCCGCGCGCATCTGCACTGCACGTCTGCGAACTACTAGTGAGGAATGCACCGCTGCGCAGCAGTTAAGGACTCCAAGAAAGCAGGGTCGCAAATGAGGCTCCGTTTTAGTTTCGAAAACGGAGAGACAGCCCAGCGTGACATCTTCTCGCAGAGTCGGGTTTTCGAAGACTAGTTGCAGGAGCATCACGTGAACGCGCGCGAGGGCGCTTTTTTCAAGCGTGGGGAATACCCAGGAATCCTGCAACTTGCGAAAGAAGCGAAGATGTGCGACCAGGCTTTCCGCAATGTCTCTGGCTCCTTTATGAAAAAGACTCGGTTGCTCGTCCGCATCATCTGCGGTTACCATGGACTTGCGGGTGTTGAAACCTGGAAGCAAATAGGGTTCGTGCTTTGGGAAAAATCTTTGTTGCAAAGATTGAATGAGAAAATCTTTTGGTCAAGTCTACCAAAAACAAACGAAACAAATTTTCACATAAACAAATAACTAATCGCAATCAATCATGACTGAGTGTAAGAGTACTGTCTCGCAGTCTGTCGCCTAGGTTATGCAGGTGCACAGCGCATCGTCGAACAATCCGCTTCTCTAGGAATAAGCTAGCGTGTTCTTCTAAAAGAACCTCTAGCAAATTTGCAACTTCCGCACACGACTCCGTGAGATCTAACAACGGTGTTAAAACATTGGTCGCTACAAAGCCCTGGCCCCGCTTTCCCGCTTTGCGAACGAGCGTCGCCACAAAGACACAAATTGCAGAGCGGAGACACCCGTTCCTGGAACCGGTCGGGATGATATTCTGAAGGGCTGCTTGTCGGATATTTGTTAGCGTGCCGTCAATGATTGCAGGTGAGAGAAGCTCGACGAGCACGAAAAAGTCGTCAAGCGTCACGTCTTGGGTTCTAGCACCTGCTAGTACAGAGTTGAGCAAATGGACACAGGCTACAAGGGAGGCCTCCGCATCGGCTAACCGACCGAGCAAGACTTTCTCGTTCGACGAAACAGAAGTAGTTGCCGAAAACAATTCCGTGGCGTTGGACCCGGAAGGAAAGGACTCCATAAGCGCACGCACGGTTAGCGTTCGCGCTGTTGCGATTTCAAGCAACGCCGGCAGCAAGCCTTGGCGTGTTCCCGGGGGAGAACGCAGCAGTGCCGCAATTGCCGTTTCGCGCGCGTTCTCTTCGCCCTGAGGAGAGACGGCTAGACGGAGCAACAGCGACTGCAACGAGTCCACGCCAGCGACTCCCGCGTTTTGCTGCTGCTGTGCTGATGCTGCAAAGAGCCGCATTTTGTCCGACGAGAACAGCAAAAGACCAGCTTGTGCGACTTGTCGCTGCAAGACTGGCGCCAAAAAATCTGGTCTCCGAAGACACAAATCTGGCTGCACATGAGCGCTGTGGTCCGGGTTTCCCTCAACATTTGCTCCCACCTTGCGTCGCTTTGCACAAGGCTCCATAGACGTATTCGAGTTGTCAGCTGATTCTGCGTCCCTCTGGAGACTGCGTTCGCAAGCACTCAGCATCTTGTTCACGCTTCGGTTGATCAGGCGCCGGTCGATTTTCAAGTCAGTAGCATCCTTACTCGGGCTTTCACCATCTCGATTGGATGAAAACAAGACTCGAAACACCAAGCCGGCGGCCGCTGCTATCACTATGTCGCTGCGATCCTGCCCTAAGAGAAACAAAGAGCTCTCCAAGACCGTGCCGAAATCAAAAGCGGAGGCATCATCTTCCAATCGCTGAGAAAGAGAAAGGACAGCGCGAAGAACAGCGTCTGTTGACGCAGTCTCATTTTTCATCTGAGTGATTAGTCGCTTCGTATCTACCTTCTCTGACGGCGCTGCCGCAGAAGTAAGCGGCCTTGATGTCGCAATCACCATCTTTTTTCCTTAAGGGGGCGGACGATTAAGATAGTGAATCTTTGCGTTTACTGGCGAGAGACTGTAAATAGACGAAGATATTATCAACACGCTAACTAAAACAGATAAATATCGTACTTATGTGAAGCACGTCCACCTCCATTCACTGAGGACTTTTGATGAGCGATACGTCCCCGTGAGATATTCCAAACATAGATGCATGGATGACTAATCATAGACAAGTATCCATGATGGATCTCTGGTTCTTTAGGGTGGATCTTCTAACCGAACCAGTCCTAGCAATCGTTGAATAATTGTGATCTCCCCCCGCCGACAAAGATCCTTTATGCTTTCTCCAACTTCTAGGACCTTCAGCGCTACAGAAGAATTATCTTTGCAGATATTGATTGAGCATCAACTTGATCTTCTGAAAATGATTCCTTGAAGATCTAGACAAGATGGATTACTGAGATTACAACATTTTGACCGGATCTTAGAATCATACAGAGCACATGAAGATCTGCTTCAAGAGAACATGAAAAGAGGGCACCACCAACTTAGTCGTCTTCACAGAGAAGATATTTATACTTTTATTTCTTCGCGTATCAGCTATGCAGGAGACATCCACCAGACTCTTAGTTTTGGTAGAGGGAAGGCAGTGCCAATTCAGGTGAACTTCGGTCGCCACTCTTCTGGTAGAAGGCTGCGCAATCGTGATGCTTCTGCTGCCATCTCTTCTTGCGTCCGTACTTTTCTACTTTCCTCAGCAAAAGGATCTTCAGGCTTTGATGTCTTATCACTTGATGTGTTTGCTTTCACGTCTCCATCTGGTGCTTCTGCTTTCTTGAGTGCTTCGCCAATCTTGCTATTCTGTATTTCCTTATGCACCTGGTCCGGCTTTTCGAAGTCACCACCGGCTGACCTTGGTAAAATGTGCACATGTACATGCGGCACTGACTGGCCGGCTGCAACTCCATCTTGCTGCGCGATGTTCAGCCCCGCTGCATTATATTCCTTCTCCACCACACTACCAATGCGGTGCACCGCGAGGTAAAGATCGGAAACCTCTTTCTCCTCCAGGTCAGCAAATCTAGGAACGACGCGCTTGGGTATCACGAGAACATGACCGGGAAGAATCGGCTTCAGATTCACTAAACCATACGAGAGTGCCGTCTCGAAGAAAACGGCACTATGCCGCACAGGATGAGGGCCGAAGGAAATCATCTTCCTAATGCTGGTGCTTGTCGTAAAATTTAGACGAAAATGCACTGGCAAGATTGGCGCGTCCGCTTCGCAAGTTGAAGATAGGCTCTTTCCGCTTTCTGCGAGACACGACTCGCTGTGTTGCTGCTGGCGCTCTCCGGATGCGAAACGACAAAAAAAGATACCAAACCCGACTAAGACGAGCAAGTTAGGAAGGAGTGCGGAAGACGTATCTGCGATAAGCGTCTAGAGAGCGCTGAAGAACGCAAGGCCATTAGATTCTTTAGAAAGATGTAGCAACGAACTATTCGTAATGCTTGAGGACTAAAACGAAAAAGCTTTCACTTAGTATTGTGACTGTTTGTCTTTGTAGTTTGTAGCGTTTTCACATCGTAAGTAGACATAATTTTTTTTGCGGAATAACACCATGAAGGCATAGAAGCAGATTGATCTCATGCAAGTCAGTTGATCGATGATTGTCTGACTTTTCTGAACTTTCATTTTAGAAACTCATGCGATGAAAAGCAAAAGTCTTACGTTCTGGATCCGCGCACACAAGAAGAAAGCGATCCCAGAGAAGCTCATTGTAATTCGAATTTCAAGAGCTGCTAGTGGACTGAATATGACAGGAGCAACGCCACGCAGAGCCAGAATCGATTTCGTCATCTTCGACCCCAACTCTCATGAGGTTTCCTTCCTTGAATTCAGTTGCTAGTCCATCCAATAAAAGCTCCTTTGTCCCCTCCACCGCCTCGCCCACTACTCGCCGGTTGTACAGTCCGCTCAGTCGGAGGAGCGCGAGCGCTCACGTTGCCTAAAGCGCGTAGCTCCGAACTTGGTTTCCATGCAGCAGTAGCACGACTTGGAACCTTATCGGTACTCGTCCTCTGTGAGCCTATTTGCTGACACCCTCCCGTTTCAGCCTTATCAGCCATGGCACGCATGAAATCTTCTGCTGCGTGACCACCAGCTTGGACTGACTCCTGAAGCTGACCTGTTGATGCACTGCGGTGACCTTGATGCCCTCGCGAAGCGCTGACGTTCAACATCCTGTTCGCCGGGACGCCGTAGTCTTGTGGTCGTAAGTGTCGGGCTGGTCGCCTATCATGGTTCTCTATCTGTCCTCTCGATTGCTGGTCTCCGAGGTAGTGTTGTTCCTCGCGTCTCTCAACATTACTATGACCTCCACCTATTGCCCTCGCTGGCCGCTCCCGTCTATCTCGGTCTCCCGGAACAGCGTGCTTACGATTCACTTGCGACGGAATTGCATTGGAGATTTCTATATCTCTCCAACCCGTTGCCAAATCGCGAGCGTTTGCGAAGTTCTCGCGATACAAATCGCTCAACTTTGCATCCTCAAAATCCTGGAAAGAAATGCCCTCCATGATTGGAATCGCAGCTACAACAGCTTCGAGACCTACTGACTAATCACGAAAAGACTTACTTACAGAACCTAGTCGAGGAATGTCAAGAAAGTACTTGCGCTTTTACAACTCGTTTCCCACTCATTTTCCATACTCAATGTCTTCTTTATGTCAGCAGGGGTTTTCATAAATGCATATTTCTAGCGAGTACTCACAAATCGCCCCTCAACAGCCGCTTCGGCCACTTTTTTCTATGTCAAAAGAATTATGATTCGCGCAAACCGAAACGATTTTCGAACACTGGTAAGCAAATCGACACCGACGACTGATACGCGGGCTGGTGCGCGCGACGAGGCCGAAAAACCATATTTTGTCAAGAGTCACTTAATAGCAATCAATCGGTCATCATATTTTCAGCGTCATTTGGTATTTCAAAGTACTTCCTGCCCGACTGCTCCTGCATGGATACCATTCCATTCTTGATCTGCTTCTACGCCACCAGGCGAAAGCAGATACCAATAGCATGCAACATCAAACTAACGAATGACAATCCTGTCACACGGTGGTCAGCATGTCCCATAGGTACTCAGGTTCAACAATATTGAACATCGGTGCTCGCGCACCACATGTACTTCTTGTAGCGCGATCATAGTCTCATAATGACTAAAGCAACACTTCTTCCCTCAAGCTAGCTTAATCTCCTCAGAAGGCTTGGCTTTTCCGGTTATTACAAGGTACTCCTTGGGAATCTCAAGCGGTTTCAGCTCTTTCTTCTTCGGCGACGCAAACCACATCATCTTGTCGTAATCGAAGCGCAGTGATTAGAAGAAGAGTATTTTCATGGTCTCTCGTGTCGCACGATCATAGTGGATGATGTACCGAATGCAACTTGCATTTCACATTAAATCAGAAATCGAGTATTGCGCACCCCGCGAATTTTAGTGTAACTGTAGTAGTCCGCTGCATTCATTCAGGAAAAATCAAGTTGTAGTCATCCTATTCATCACACTATCTAAGTACCAACAAACGTCCGTCAATTACGATTCATAAATTTCCGTATGCTGGTTTTCGTTGAACCGTAGCCCGTTAGCTCGCTCCACATGCTTCAGCTGTTCTACGACATTCTCTTCCTCCTCGTTCTGCGGTTGGCCATCCAGCTGCGATAAGTGGTACTCGCCCCTGTAAATTTATTGGGGATTGAAAATTCATTCTAGCGGTGGAGGCTCTTCTGGCTGGCAGGCTCTAAGAACCGGAAAGCTGACAGTTTCTTTAATAGAAAGTAAATCGACAGGAGTAAGGGCGAAATTCAGCAGGAACATTCATTAGATATTCAGTAAGTTCTCAAAAGGTTGGCGGCCGTCATGGCAGATATTTTTAGCACCACAACTGCCTCTAGCACACAAAAAAAGAATACACTGGCGGTCGATATCCGAGTTTGTGCTCCCTGGCCCACTTGTCGTCTCTAAATTGTACGCGAGCGTCATAGCGGAAGCTTTCCGAGTACCGGTCGAACCAGGCTTTATCTGGTTCTGGCTTCGTCACGATCCGAGTGTCTAGACAATTCAAAGGAGGCAATTTCCCCATGTCGTCCTCTGTGACACCCAACATCTGGGCCATTTCTTCGTCGCCCTCATCCTCGCTGTCATCTTTCTTCGTAAAGATGGGGTGCACAAAGTCGGTAATTCCCTGCACCTCCACTGCTGGCTCTGCGTTATTCGCTTCGGGAAGTTTGGTCCGCGTGGCTTCGCGGGCGGCTTTTGCGCTGCTGCGGGTCATGTCAAGCGCAATTCTGGAACTAGTCCTCAAAGTCAACTTCGTAGCAGATCCGGTCACGTCAGCGACCTTTTTCGACACGTCCACCACGTAATCCCGAAACTCTGTCGCCTCCTGCGTCAGCGTAATCTCACTCTTAGAACGAGAACGTCAAATGCTAAGGTACAAAATTATTTTCTCTGCACACGCACCGATCCTTGAAAATAGAGAATCCGCAAAGTCGCAGAGTACAATTCCTCTACCGAATGTACTCCACTACAAAATTTTCATCATTCTAGTAAGCTTTTGATCCTTAGATAGTCAAGAATCTTATTTGCACGAGATGAAAAGAATCCTCATGATAATAATTGGAGATTCTTAACTGTTGGCTCGACTTTGAAGTGGGCATACACGACTTTCTCTTCACCGATGCTCTCCAATTGCGTTGGGGCTCCATCAGTGGCCAACTTTACGCTACCGCTCCGGAGACTGCGCCCGCGCTTTTTTAGAACTTGCATTTGCTGCTCTGTCACTGCTTGCTGCCTCTGTGAATCTGAGCCTCGACTCTCCCCAAGCACTGCCAGTGCGGTACTGGAAGTCTGCTGCTGGTCTCCGCCGACAACCGCTAGTTGAGTCGCAGGCGCTTCACCATTTTCGTTATCCGCTTTCGGTGCTGCGACTCCATCAGCTACTGGATGGGGGCCTTGGTCAGTTGCGGGCCGAACTTCACCAGACTGTTCAGGAGCTGCCTTAGGCGCAGCCCCCTCACCAGGAGGAGCATCTTCTGCCGTCCCGTCAGCTCCTTCCTCTCCTTCTGCGTTAGGATCTGCAGCGTCTCCGATGCTCAACACTTTAGGAGGTTCTGCTGCCGCCGCAGCCGCTTTCTTGGCCTCTAATTCTTGAGCGAATTTTTGACCACGCCGTTCCCTTGCCAAGTCTCGCAGCTCTTTGCGGTGCAACGCCACAACATGCGAAAACGAATGTCGCTGGTTCGCGGGAAGTAGGTTTAGCACCGTGTCCTCTGTCGCTTTCGTGGATGAAAACGCCTCCACGGCTAGAGCTTGCAATTTTGTGGACACGGCTGCGTCATTCTTTCCCGCCATTTGAAGATGCGTCGCTGCCTGTTGCGCTGTCGACACCACAGCACCCTTCGCACCGTCCGAACCTTGACGCCTTCCCTGGTACATTTGAGCATTTTTTTCCTCCACTGCTTGTTTCGAGAACACCACAGCAGGGGCAAAAACGTTCTGGGGCAAAGCTACGGAGAACTCTTCGCCTCGTGCCCGAACTTCCATGACACCGCGTGTTCTTGTAGCAGCCATAGTCGGAGGCGCCCCCGTTTCGTCCAAGTCATCCTCCTCCCACTCATCATCGTGCTCTCCGGTTTCGTCCGCATCTCCACCCCCGCTCAAGAGTGCCTTTTGACGCAACCACCTCGAGAGCACCACGCCGCCTCGGTCCTTCTCGCGTTCTTCCTCGTCGTAACCAACGCCGTGGCACGCCAGCCGCCACTTCTGGCGAATCGCCGGGTCGTCCTCACAACGCTCCTCCACGGATCCCGTCTCGTCACGTGGTCGCAAGTACCGCGAGTACCGTTCGATCAATTTCAGGTTGCCGTCGGCCACACGCTGGTGTCGACGCGCCGAGGGTCGCGGCTCGATTCGGCGATGCCCCAGAGCGATCAAGAGCTGATGTTGTCCACGCTCCTCAATAACACGACCCTTAATCCAGCGACCTTGTTTTAGCACACCATTCACGGACAAGGTGGACAAGGGCACTGGAGTATTTTTTCTGGGCGTCAAATTACCACCGCCCTCTCGTTTGGGTACAAGGCTCGCATAATTCATTTTCAAATTTGCCCATGAAGAGCCCGTAGTCTTCATCACTTGTCCGCTATTGTTGTCGCTGTGTGATATCGGTGAAATGGCGTTCCCTGCACTCGTCTGGTTCGGTACTGTTCCATCTGTTCTTGCAAGCTTCGCAGCATCCTCTGGTATGATTAACACTTCCTCTACTTGCTCTTGCTCAGGCTTAACGTCTTGTTTATCAGGCTTAGGCTTGCTCGGTTTGAAGACCAGAACCGGGTCCCCCACAGTGTAATCCATATACGCGTGTTCATCTGGGTCCATCCGATCCCTGAATTTTTCGCTCTCGTCTCTCAAATCGATTCCCTGTGCCGTCCAGTATTCCTTGGGTACCAGTCCCAAATGCACCAGGTAGCGCGGCGGAAACGTCCGTACGAGTCCGCGCTGCAGCGCCGACAATTTCGGAGGTGGTACTTTTGGAAGCTCCTCCGGAGTAGGCGGCCGCGGAGCGGCGGCCTCCTCTTCGACCTTCATGCGTTGTTCTTCGGCAGCAGCCGCAGCTTCCATCCGAGCCAGAAAGTCCCCTGCACCACTGGCATCGCTGCCTTCCGATCCAGAACCAGCCCCACCAGAGCCTCCATTGTCGTCCGAAGCACCACTTCCCGACGCAAGCGGGTCCGAACCGTCTTCCTTCGCCTCAGGACCACCACTTGTAGCTTCAGCAGCAACGTTGGTCATGTTCGCACTTCTCTTGGTTTAGAAATGCGCACTTTCTTTTGATCCCAATATGTCTGGTCAAGAATCCCGACAGAGAAAGCACAAAACGACCGTGACTTTGGACGCGGGGTATCTTTTTGCTACTACATTTAATAGGTGGCTTTTTATCACCGACAGAATCTACCTCGAAGTTCAGATGCTTAAAGTAGAACGAGAAGCTAGCAACGCTCAGTCCACTGTCGCAGGCGGCAACGGCAAGTAAAATATAAGTAACCACAAAGTGGCAGCCGCTGCGTGAAAGAATCACTAAAAAACACAAATTCAAAATTATCTGCTATAGATCTATCACTCAGTTCTTTGCTGGAGACAGACTCTAAAAACATCAAAGCAAATTATTCGAAATCAAATGGAGATACAATGTTTGCACAGAAATCAGGGTAACGGAGGGGAAAGGGCTAGCTATATCAATTTTCAGAATAGTGTAATGGGGTAGAGGGCCTGGAAAATTTGATGAGATAGGAGGTACTGCAGATGACAAGAAACTCGTTCGAAATTATTTCAATCACATCGGTCACTCATCAAAGGGTTATCGCTCAAGAAGGTCGTGACATGGCGATAGGGGTGAATCTTTCTGATTCTAACGATCACCTCGTGAAGCTATCAGACAGAGATGAAGGGTCACAGGAAGTAATCCTTCTTGTATGTCTCTCGGTGAACAGATTATCAAACTTGGAAACAACACAAATTAATAAGCGACAGCTGTTCCACCAATGTAAGTTTTCTCTTTTGATCAATCTCAGAGATTGAATCTCTCTCAACACAGAGCATAAGATGGATCTCTTTTTCTCTCTCATGACACAGATGCTGATCAATGATCATCATGTAGGATTATAAAATTGAAAACTCGTTTGGCTGACAACGGATCTTTGAAACGCTCCATCTACCTAAGAAAGCTATCTAAACAGTATCGCGCAACTTCTTTGATTGACACTGCTTCAGGCGACATCTCATCAAGGGCGTTATTAATGACACAGACTTTTACATATACAAACTGTTCCGAAGAGTGAGCCTGCTCATATTTGTTCAGCCCCATAATTCCTTCTTGTGCAATCTGAGCGCCAATTTTAAAGCGTTCTCTGCGCGCTCGTCAGGTATGCCACATGCTCGCCAGCGAATGAAGCCTTTCCGGTCGACCAGAAAGAAACTAGGCAGTTCCTTGTGTTCTGATTTTCGTGGAAATAGTTCTCGCAATTCAGGCAGCCAACGCCCGCGATACACGTACGCGTCTTCCTCGATGAAAGCATCGCGAATACTATTATTCTCTGTTTTCCCGTCAGAAGATGCACTAGAACATTCTTGTGAAGATTCTGCAAGTCGTTTGCGCAAGAACACTTTGGTTATAGTGCCAGCCAGGCGTCGAGCGACCCATGAGTCTGAGAGATGCAGACTTAGAAAAGCAGGAGGCGCGCGGCCGGATCCTCCAAGTCGTCTGCTTCTATCTGCAAGCACTCCTTCTAGTGCCTCTTTCCGTGCTCGCTCTAGCACCGCATTTGGCGTCACTGCTCCGCTCTGCGACGCGAAGACGCTCGTCGACGTACTAGAATTATACTGCCAATTGTTAAACTCCTCGTCTAAACAACGAGTGATTGCCCGTCTCCACGGATCCGCACCGGTTGTCACGCCAGCGAGTGCTCCGCCGCCGCTGTACACAGCCAGAAAAGTTGGTTTATCCTGTCCGTGCAAGCGCGACGCAAGAAAAATCTGCGCCCGGCACCGCCTATCTATAGCAGCGCCCTTGAGCGGGGTCAACCGCACTGGATCCACTAAGATATTCGGGAACTTGGCTGCCCACTCGGAAGGAAACATTAGAACGGTAGTTTTACCATCGACGTACCCTTTCCCGTACAAAACAGGAACGCGTTCCAAGGCGATTTTAGCGGTAGCCCCCAAACCTCCGACAGACAACATTCACAATGACCTTCTGTCAAATCATCTCATAAAATGATCTGTCCGTCTCGTGGATAGCCGAATGCTACTGTGTGCGACGGTGAGAGACGCGGAACTAGGGAAACACCAGGTGGGCACCACATTGGCGATGTGGATCTTGTCGCTACTAAGTTTCTCTCGAGAAACGCTCTTGCTGCAGGAATCAAACCACGGGAAGAACTCGACGCAAACACCGAAGAAGGCGACCACGACAGCGGATAGTGGTCGACAGTGCTTGAGGAGGTTGACAGGCCACGCTGTTCTTGCTCCATTGGTGAAGATGACGTAGAAGGGGACAATGCGGTAGTCGGGAGATAATTCGTAGAAGACGAGGACGCTGTCGTGTTCCTTCTGATTACGGAGGTACAAGAACTTGCTTTGTTGACTGTGGTCAACGCCCCATAAGCGTGATTCTCTGTACTAGTACTGTCACCTGACGAAGGGGGCAAAAACAACATTTCTCGAATTTTGGACGTGACGCGCGTTACCAGATCATTACGCTCTTCACCAACGAGAGACCCGAAGGTCGTGGGCAAGGCAAGCGACTCGCGGACGCGGGGACTGCAGTTCTGGGACTTCAGTCTTCCTGCGTAGCCTGGCAGTTCTGAAGAACTGTCAAGAAACCGAAGTCTCTCCATGACGCCCTGATGTCTTGCAGGAGCGCGCCGAAGCAACAAACCAGAACTACTGCTGCTGGATGCTATCATGATTTTTGATCACTACTGCGCAAGTATAGAGATTAATACAGGCAAGAGGATGTTGTCTGGGTGATCTGCATGCAATCTATCAGGTAAAACGGAAAAAAGACCAATGCGACAAGTAGAAATAAACTGCCAGTGCACTCAACGGAGTGCCGCCTTTCAGGATCCCAGGATAGAAAAAGGTGTTGGCTTTGCTTACACCAGCCTTGTCTTTCAAGAATATCCACTTAGAAGTACTTCTCCCTTTCCAGCCTCCGCAAAAAAAACCATACCGCAGTGTTCAATGGCAGAGTGAGAAAAGCCACCAAACCGTTATCTGGCGTAAAATTGCTGATGCCTTTCTCGTTTCATTTGTGACATCGTCAAATTATGAAAAAAGCGGAAGTTCATTTATGTCTATTTTCGCAATCGAATGCTGTTCCCAGTATTTGTGTTCGTGTTAGTTCTAAGCATGTAATAAAACCGTTGCCGAGGCTGTGCGTAACCGGAATTACGCGGACCCCGCGAGCTGCGACTTCAGTTGTCAAAAATTTGCGACAACATCAATTGGGTTCATACAAAGTGAGACATCGCAGCTGGAGGTCGCGACTACCCTCAATATCCATTGTCGAGGCCCGGCCGTTGTGCGTATCTATCCCATTCAAGCAACTGCGAAAGGAAATAAAATTCTATAGTGCGAAACAATAAGTGCGTATCTTATAGCGAAAGAAAAATAATTGTTTGCGTGTTCAAAACTCACGTTCTCTGTAAGCAAAAATGAAGAACCTTATTTGCATCTTGTGACAAAGTGAAAACTCTAATATTTCGTCAATCGATCTTCAACATTGAATCAGCTGTGGGAAGCGTATTACTCAAATCAAGCGTAGTTATCTTTCTATTTCAATCTGCAATAAGTGGTCGCAGCGTTTCAACTGTTACAGCAGTGCGGACCATACTTGTAATACTCGTAATCATACTTGATGGGAACAACGAGTCAGTGTTCGAATAGCAAATGTCAAAAAGACTCGACGAAGACGCTGTGTTTGTCCTTGGGGTCTTCGTCTTTTTAGGAATCAGGAATGCCTAGCAGTAGACGGCTAAAAACGTAAGTACTGGAAACCTGTAACGGGCCGAAGCCTTCCAGATATTATACCCCTGGCAGGCTTGCCCAGAGTGAAAATATGACAGACTATATTTCCACTGGCTTTGGGTTCGGGTTTCGAATATGCCGCATGGTTGCGCCAGCGGGTTGTGGCATGAAAGGGGTATGCTTTCCGTAGGCCTTGGGCAGACCGTAGGCGCCCTCCGGAATATACGCGTTCACGCGCGGTTCGGCGGTTGTGCGCGTCACATTGCTGTGCAGTATAGCTTCCTCCTGTAACCTCGCCTTTGCCCGCTCTTGGTCGATTCTTCGCTGGCCTTCCGTCTCCCTCAAGCGCTCGAATTCCTCCTCCGCAGTGTCAGTAGGTGCAATGCCATTGCGTAGTCCTGAGTTTGGAGGGAGATGCCGTGTGACTACAATAAGCTTGCGAGCCTTAGATAGTCGAGAACCATACTCCACTAGAGATGAAAAAAATCCTGATCACAGGACAGAGAGGCGGTTTGCTGCTGGATGACATTTTTCGTTTTGTTTGAGTTTGGATGGAATTGGTTAGTCTGCAGTCAATGACGTATTTTAAGATTGGAAAGATTAAGTAAGTGATAGGAGAGTTAGAAGTAAGAGCGAACTACAAAAAATTCAAAATGAATGATGTCTGCGTCCGCTATCCGCACTTACAATAAACCATCAGAAAACTACTTTCTCTAGCTTCCGCACTGGCGTCTCGCAGAAGTGCAGCTTCCTCTCCTAACTTCATGCTTGTGGCCTGATACATGGAAAGCTCCGATACTGTCGCCATCATCTGCCTCGTCACCTCATTTATTAGAGAAGATCAACATTGGTCGTAGTTTATCAATGACTTCATGAGCGGTTCTCGGAGGCATTTCCTCAACAACAAGCGTCAGTTTGACTCTAAAACACTAAAAATATAAGCTCAAGGTTTCATAACTTCATTTTCGCTTGAAACTGGTTGACGCGCTGTGACATCTTCAGCGTGCTCTGTCTCCCCTCAATGGCTTGAACCCGGTCTTAGAGCGAAGAAGACGTTGCCATAAACTAAGTTTACTAGTCAAAAGAAACCAAGGTTGTTCAGGTGAGATAGGATGAAACTGCTTCGAATAATCATCTTCATCAGTTGCAGTCGCGTCCTGCTATTACATAATATAGAAGGACAAAAAATATTTTCCGAGGGTAAATTGAACATCTTTTCTAGTATGATTCCAGATGCCCTAACTCAGTTTCTCCGACAGTGCGGTAACTTCCTCTACTATCAACTCTTTCTCCAACAGCTGTTCTTCCTTGGCATTCAATCGCTCTTCCAACCACTGTCGTTTCGCTAGCAACGTATCATGGTCTGGGTCCGCGCCAGCGTCACCCAGAAATCGCCACTTGCGGACCTAGAGGAGGTGATGAAGTAGGTAAATTCTTTCATTCTTTCAAGTACAATTGCTTTTAGAATGAAACCGTAGTAAAAATCTACTACTTTGTTTTAAATTCATTCATTCATTCATTGAAACGGGTTGCACTGAACAAGTAGCGTCCTGTCGAAGTTTTGGCCCGGACCTCATCTCTGTACCTTACTGCTTGGATTCTCAAGCTCCGCTGAGAGTGTGTCGCTCTGTCTCTTCACCGCACGAAGCTGGTCCTTCAGAATGAGCACACGTTCTGTGTACTGCGCAGTGTCCGTGATGCCTCGATTCATTGAAACCATCCGTCTGCTTTTAGAGATGAGGACTACACGGACATCAATCTTATGCCTGCTAAAATCAAAGAAACAGAAACTACTTCTTGTTCCTGCTAAAGCCAAAGTACTTGCCTCTTCATAGCAAGGAAAATGCAAAGAATTAATCAAATATCAAGTGTCGTAATGTTCAGAGCTCCCAAGTCTAGTCGGCAAGACCGCAGATCTTCCAGCTTCTGTTGTACACCCATTTCTCCCTTTTTCAGCAGGAGCTCGTGCACATTTGACTTCTCCCAGAGGATACACAGTTCGTCATTGCGATCGATGAGCTGAATTCCAGTCTCATTTCCTGCATATTTTGGAAATCACGTTGAACATTGTGTCTTTTAGTTATGGCAAGAACATTCATGAAAATAGATGACCATCGAAAGCGAAAATTACCTCTACCACTACAAGTAACACAGAATGGTACTTTGCTGCACCGCCTCCTCGTACTTCTGCTTGAGTAGAGTGATGTCCCGCTCTAGCGAGTTGATCAGCGCATTCAGTTTATCTATTTCGAGAACATAGAGCTCCACATTCTGGTTTCCGTTATTGATTTTGTGAATTACCCGTGTCAGCTCTAGCCTGAACGCGTCCCGTACTGCTCGCTGCTTTTGGATGCCGCCTGAGAGGTAGAGGCGAGAAGTTGGGAATTTCCATAACAAGAACCAACAGGCATACCATCCTACGCCCGTGTATTTCTTTACGAAGATCAAGGAGAAGCTCCTCAAAAAGTCGAAGTTGTACCTTTCGTTTCCGTTATTGTTTTGTCCTTTCCGGCCGATTCTAGCTTCAGAATTTCGATTTCGTTTCCTAAAACCTTGAATCTCTCGCGCATCTCCGAGAGTTTCTGCGAAGCTGCCTGAATCAAAGCGACGTACTTGTTCCGCTCGTTTTTCACTGTTCTTAGAATCTACATTGACCGAAGCTGCAGAATCCATGCTAGCAATGGATCTTGTCAGATTATCTTTTATCAGATCTGCCTTCTTGAACTGCTAAGCCAAACTAAATCAGGAAACACGATTAGACGTCCTCGTTAGATCTACTTAGTCCATGTCTATATCATCCACGACATCATAACACTTCGTATGCAGCGCAGAATTCCTTCTGCCTTTCTGCTACTTCCGTGAGTTTTCTACGGGCTTCGAATTCGAACATTTGCTTCATGTGCACTTGACCCCACACCTCCTTCGACAGCCTAGATGCCGCTTGATAGTCTTTTTCTAGCTTTGCGTGTGCCTGCTCAACGAAACGAATCTTAGAAGAAGCTAACTTCCACTGGAAAGAACGACCTACACATATTCGATAAAAATAGATCTACTTTTAGTTTTACTGTACTAGCGGCTTTACAAAAATGTTCGAAAACTACATTTCCTCTTCGTAAGCAAGTGCTTGCTCCAGTCAGCATTTTGTCGTCGAAGATTGCTCAGCTCCTGTCGCAGATCTTGCAACGCTTCCTGTAGCACAAGTACCTCATCTCGTTTCTCCTTCTCTACTCCTTCCTGCTTCAAGTAGGCCCCAATAAAGACATCGACTTCGTTCTGGATCTCGTCTAGAAGAAGCTGCTGCTTACTGTTCTCGTCGCCTGAAGTGGTTTTGGAGGTTCAAAGTCAAACTTGACGTATAAAACCAACAGCATGCTGCACGACACCAACATGCACCCGACACCAACTTCTAGTAGAGCCAGGTAGAGTCTCTTCTTTACAGCAGCGAGTTTCTTCTTCCACTTCTCGCTACAACCAGCAGTTCAGGGTATATGGATCACGAGAAAAGAGCAGAAACTAGTTGTAAATACGTTTATCAGCAGCATCTTTATCGAGCTCTTTCTTTTGCGCCTGGAGTGGAGGAATTTGCTGCCTGAGCGACTTGATTATGCCCTCTTTGCGTCTCAAATCCCGCTGTGCTCTGTCCAGTGCTTGCTCTTTCTTTTTCCTGTCGTCCATACTGTGCCGTATATCTTCAGAGACAATCCTCGTCTCCATATCTAAACCGACCTTCTTCGCTAGCAGGTCTGCGCTAGTATTCCGTGCCCGCTCGAGCTTGCGGCTTATTTCATCGAGCAGATTAGAAAAACAAGAAGCCTTCATACCCATTGATTAGTATCAACTGGATCGAAAGGGTACTCGCGAAATCACAACAACAATCATCCCTGGTGACAAGCTGTCCTTTGGGAACTATAAGCACTCTTAAGTCTTATATATAACAGTGCATCATAAAAAGGGAACAGCATATTAGCGTACGAGTCTCGATTCATCATTGAGTCCATCATAAAGTCTTGTCCTATTGAGACCACCGAGTCTTTCATCAACTGCACGCGCAACGTCGCTTTTGAACGCTGGTCCTCCACGGCCCGACGCTTTTCTACCAATTCCTCCATTTTCCTGTCCAACAGCGCTTGGTCCTCTAGGACCTGTTCAACAAATTTTTTTTGGAAACATAAGACGGAGCACGTAGAGGGAAACGAGAAAGTTGTAAGGATGATGAAAGAAAAGACGAAGAAAAAGCAGGTCAATTTCTCCGCTTCTGCGTTGACTTGCTCACGGTTTCATCTCTTTTGAAAACCACAAACAACCTGCAAAGCCTGCCAATCGTTTTGTTTGAGGGAAGTAAGACGAGGGAAAAGTAACCGTCTATTTTCTATTCAAAAGCCAGTAAGCTGTTGCTGTACCTGTTCGTCAGCCTTCTTCATGCTCTTCCAGACAGTATCGAACTTTTCGACCTGCTTGCGGACGCGTCCCGGCTCGTTTTTTACCTTGTTCAGCTCACGCTCGTGCTGTTCTAGATTGATCACATGCGTCGTCTCCAAATCATCCCGAAGAACCGCGCACTTCTCTAGGTCCCTGTTGAGAGCGGTTTAAGACGGGATCGAGCCTTTCCATTACACTTCCTTGTCGTACAACTCGAAGATCAATTGAAACTACAAGAAATGCCTTTTAGTGAAAAATATGAAAGTAATCTTAATTTCTATTCGGGGAATAAAAAAGTGGACAGCCCACTACAAGTACATCGTAACTACAAGTAGACAATGCTAGGGTGAGAGGTGTCAGAATTCGAGCAAATAGATACGCCGCTTTCGCTTGCTCCTTCTCTTGTTTGGATAGTGCCAATTGCGCTAATTGTTCTCGCTGTTGATGCAACTGGGACTCCATGTTCTCTGCTATTAGCGCTACCCGTTGAAATCCATCTCCTCTACTTGTTCAAAAAAGCCTCTGACTTTATATTTCACATCAACAGAATCTTAATCTTTCATGTGAAACCCGATTTTTATAGATATGAAGACTTGTACTTTATCGCGTCAGAAGCACCTCTGTAACCAATTGGAGATGGACATTTATAGGAGATGGACATTTCATTAGCATTCCGGTAGCCTTAATACTAAAGGTCTGAAAGCTGCTTGTTCTGCTGCTTTTTGGTTTGATATCTGCTCCACTAGCTCCCGTAAGCTACCCTCGAGCTCCTGCGCACGTAAATCAAGCGTTGCCTCTTCGTCTAGCGTGTTTTCTAACTGCTTGTCCACATATTAGAGAGACTGCGATTATGTCAGGAGATGATATTCGGTTTCGACCATTTCCTAGGTAGGAGAAAAGAGATAAATCTCTTCATCTAGTTTCTTGTGTTCCGTATGGGAAACCCCAAGTCCTAAAAGTCCTTTATCCTTCCCCGCTTTAGATTCACCTCCTCTTGCTGTGTTTCCGCCTCCGCAAGCGCCTTCTCGAGTTTTATTTTCTCCGCTGATATTGCGAAAAATTTCAAATTTCAGAATGCTACTTTCACTTTCTTAACTTCGTCGGTTTTCATCAGGAAACAGTCCAAAGAAATCTTCGAGACTAATCCAAGCACCGCGTGGATGTAAAGAAAAAAATCAACTGCAAATAAGCTAGAATCTGTAT
Organism: Amoebophrya sp. A25; assembly: GCA_905178165.1. Taxonomy (NCBI): domain Eukaryota; class Dinophyceae; order Syndiniales; family Amoebophryaceae; genus Amoebophrya; species Amoebophrya sp. A25. The sequence goes on along the minus strand of CAJINU010000105.1, from coordinate 335,316 downwards.
TTACTGAGCTTACAACTGACGGTGTTAGTATAAGTACTCATGAGTTTTGTATTCAGATCCTTTGCCGTGTCCAAGAACTTCTTCTCGTTCTCGTATATCGACAGAACCGCGTCGTGCTGCCGCTGATATCTGTCTTTGAGAATCTCCACCTGTTGTGCCGGTATCTCTCCTTCCCCTCCAAGCTCGTCGAGAACATGAAACGCCACTGAGTTCTCGAGGACCTCGACCTCCTCCTCCTCGGCGGCATCCTCTTCAGCGCCCGACATTGTTACAAGCGCTTTTTGAAGAACTCTTTCTCCCAACAAACAAAAATCTCTGCGTTGCAATAATCTAGTTGCTGCTGAAACGCGACAGCTCTCAGATAAGTCGTCTTGCCGTTTCTCGCACAAAAGAAGTTCGAAGTACTAGCAGCGTTTTTCTCGCTGGAAGAATTGACAAGAGTAGCGGAAGTTGCTGTCAACGCTTATTCAGCCGGTCAAGATCAGTGGTCGTGTGACAACAACTCACTGTTACTGTAACTGTCGTGTTTTTTTTACCGCTGCCGTTTACTCGTGGCAGGTAGACGCGGCACGACCGTTACGTGTTAGTACCGCGCTCGCCTCTGAGCTGCGGCTGTCAGACAAAGGCTTTCGCGACGCCTGTAGCATGTTGTGCTAGCCGGGTGACGCATGCGACGTCTTCTTTTGAATGCGTTCGTTCATTTTTTTGCAGCCCTGATGTGATTACGTATCTGTAGACATTGTTTGAAGGGATAAGCCTAGGGATAGAGGTGAAAACTAACCGGTTGTTTTACTTTAGTGCTTTCAGCGTCGCTGGACCTGAGCCCCATCCTTATAAAAAGGAAGGAGCCAATCAAGATTTGCAGCACGCCTCTAACTCAAAGGGGGAATCACCAATTTCCTGCTATGGGAGAAGGTTACATAAAAATTCATCAGTTTGCTTACAACAATCTATAGAAACTTTCTCGGGACTGCTTGTAAACTCTTTTCTAAATTGCATTTTATTGTTGTCTGCGGATCCAGATACTCGACTGGAAAAAAGCCTACCTAGCTGATGTCATCCTTGTTGTAAAGCATATCAAATTTCCGCGCTTTTTTCAATTTTAGGACCGTAGGTGATGCGGGTAAGCAACTTCAGCTTCTAAGTAATTAGTATATTTGCGCTCAGACCGATGCATGATTGATTCCTCAACTACAGCTTCTCTCCTGCTCGTTCTCTCAGCGGTCTTCTAGCTAACCGATCGTGCTGAGCACAGGCTGCTATCCTTCGAGGACGAGGGACGGTACATTTTCACAGCTGGACATGTCCTTGTATCAAAAAATGAACTACAACATTATGTTCTTTCTTAGCGCATTATTTCTTTCGCGTTTCATAACTTCGTCAGACAACTTCTTTCCAGCTGTACTTGAACATAGCATCAACTCAGTAGTTACAGTTGTGAGAGGCAAAATTAAAACGGAGGAAATTATTTCCATGATGGATCGATAAAGATTATCCACCACCCGAATCTGTATCAGCTATTAATTGGGGTAAATTACTAATTTCCTCCCTCAGCTTTTCGTACATAAAACTTGCCAGCTGAGGGCACGCAAGTTCTTTCTGGAAGCGTGCAAAACCACTCTGAAGACATCCAAACTTTTCAACCAATTGGTGTCCACCCCACACTTCACCCGTCCTGTGCTCACCAGTGAAAATTCGTGGTACGACCGCATTTTTGTTCCTGTTTTCAAGTGAGAACACTTCCTCGTTGGAAAAAGTGAGGCGAAGCACAAAGTCGTCAGGCTTAGCTTGGTACACAGTTGTCTCGGCGTCCTGCGTCGTCGAAGCTAGATTTCCAGATCCAGAATCTTGTTTGGGCGCGTCTTGCAGAATTTCTGAAGAGCATGCAGTAGATGCTCCATGAAGAACGTACTTTCGCAATTTTCGTAAATCCTCGGTGTTCGCGCCAGGCAAGCTTACGATTCCAGCAGCCCCCGGCTGCAGGTCCCAAGCCTGATAGTCCGCTACCCGCTCCTTAAAGATCTCAAACTGTGAACGCAGTCGCGCCATAAGTTGATCACGACAGCGGTTCACCGCAACTAGGCGGCTTCCTGGGCGCAAGCGCTTCTGCCGTAGTACGCTCTTCGAAAGAGCCGGCACGACACCGCTAAGGGAAATTTTCGTGATTATCACCTTGCTGTCCAAAAAGGTCTTTTTCGGAGTAGCTTGGAAAACTTCCTCTGATGTATTTACCCGCGGGCCACTATCTTCGGACTTCCCTGCGGCGCATGCCATCAAATCGACGGCACCCGCACTAGTGCCATTGGCGTTATCAGCGTACGCACCTTCATTTTCAGAAGCTGCAGTGCTAGGTACATCGTCCACATCAAGAAGCAGAGATCTATTTTTGTATCCCCCAGCATCCTTTTCAGTAACAACAGGACAGAGCGCTGTCTCTGTCCGCAGGACAAGACCCAGAGAAATCTTACCGGGGGAGAGCCGCAATTTAAAAAAATTCCATGCACTCAGCGTGACTTCGAATTCGTCAGCCACGTTCATCACTCGATCATCCGTTAGCGCTGTTGTACAACCGGTGTCTTTTTGTTTTTCGCTATCACTATAAGCAGCAACGGTTCGAGTCCACCACTCGCATACCTCTGCAGGTGTGAGAAGCCGCAGGTCACTTCCAATGTACGAATGACGTCCGACTTTATTCAAGTTTTGCTCCTCCTCTGCTCGCCTGCTCGTTTCATCTATCGGGGTACCCTCTGGACTAGCAAATGCAGTGCCACTTTTAGATTGTTCCTCTGCCGTTTCCTCATCCAAGTGGGCTATTCCCGGGACTAGCATTTGTTGAATTTCTGTATCCTGTGTGCTTGCCACGTTCGAGCAGTGCTCCAGGGTGTCCATCGCGTGCTCAATCTGCGTTGCTCCTAGAGACACAGTTGCGATCAACACCAAGTTGCAGTCCGATCCCAAAACATCCGCACGCAGAAGCTGCGTCAACTTTGATTCCCTCACTGGTCCGGGAGCTACGACTTGTTGTGGAGGAGGTTGAGGACTTTGGTGACAGTCGTGTGAAGCTGTTGACTCTGCTTTCTCTTGCCTTGCCCGGAGACAGTGCTTCAACACCATAAGGCTTCGATTGATTTCTCGCGCCTCCTGTGAGCGCTGTGGGATATGCTGGGCCTGGTCTGCAGCCCATTCGCTTCCCGCAAGATCTCATAATTAGAGCAAATCCCTTGGTCGACGAGACCAGCATAAGCGGAATTTTTGTAATTATCTACACTATGTATTCACGCTGGATACAACGAACTCGCCCTACTAAACTTAAAAATGGGACCAGATTTCAACATTCGCGTTTGTTGAAACCGCAATCTTAGCAACGGCCATAAACAAGTGTCACAACCAACCTGTGTGAGTCAGGGTCCTCGTCTCCGCCCCGAACTTCTAGGCGCATAATCAAATGCGACCGCGAGCTCGAATCATGCACACTTGTCTGTTCGGTGCGACGTACAGCGAAACAGTGCTTTTCTAGATCGTTCACTAATGCGCTAGCTTCATTCTTGAGAGGGCCATCCTCGGCTCCGTCTTCATTCTGATCCTGTGTTTGTTCTACGTGAGAGAACTGAAACTCCTTTTCAAGTAGGGTCTTCGAGCGCTCGCCGCACACCTCTGTCGCCAGTATCTTCACTGCCCGTCGACCACCACAAGCACGACCTTTCATGTTCGTCTTCTCCAACTCAATCATTGATGAAGACGAAAATAATATCTGCGTAGCCAAGAGACAACACACGCCGCGCAGGGTGTGGGTCTTGCCACTACCCGTTTGCCCGAATGCGATGATGCCAACTTTCTTTATCGTGTGCGGGTTCCCTATTTCCGTAGTAGTTGCAGCAACTCTTCCACCTTCTGGTGCAAGAGCTTCAGCTTCATCTTTGATATCAATTTCTTTTGCAACCATTCCCTTCGCCGTTAAAGAGGTCAGCAGCGGCCGGAGACACGCGTCGAACAGCGCCTTGGTGTCCTTTTCCGGACCAAACACATGGTCGAAGCCAGGGTAGTGGCTGCTCTCTACGTACATGTGCTTGCCGTCGAGTCGTAGCTCGCACCGGTGAGCCGCAATCCTGCGCTGCCCACAAGAAATCGCTTCGAAATCGCCTCGAGTGCATTCTTGTGGAAGCAATGGTCGAGCTCGAGCGACCACACACAGCGCTCCCAAACGACGAGAGCCCGATAAGCCATGATTTCCGGTACGGGTGTTGTCCGGAAGAACTTGTGGTGGTAATTCATCAGCATTGATCTTGTTCTCGTTGATCTCTTCTTTTTGCCGAGACGTCGAGAAAGTGCACGCCTGCTCTTCCTCTTGCAACTGCCTGTTCAATTCTGTGAGGACGGGCGCGAAAAACGGCCGCAATCTCGGGCGAAACTCCCTGCGCCGTTGAGTTGTGGGCTTCTCGGGAATGCCGTATGCGGCGCCCATCTTCTTCCACCTCTCGTCACAAATCAAAACTGTGGACAACAAAACAACAATAGAAAAAAATTGAAACTAAAAAAACCACTAGATTGTTCTTTTTATCGACTAAAGACACAGCTTAGTAGAACTATAGTTTATGTATGAGGATCAACGATCGATATTTCCGTACGTAAGCCGATGCGTTAAGTCGCGATTGACTGCATGACTCCAGTATATCAAGACAGACTTGTGCTTGGTGAATGCCAGGTTGAGGTACATCTTGTCCGCGCAGGTTGAGGTACATACATCTGATGCAGTGAATGCCTAGGGCCAAAGCCTGCATATCATAGTCTATCATGTATCCCTCTCTCGCCATCTCGCTCCAGTATCAGGGTAGACCATTCTCAAAAGAGAAATAATATCATAAAAACAATCTTCTGTGGGCGAATCCTGCAGCTGAGAAGCGCCCGCTCCAATGCAGCAAGTATTTACTTGAGTACATTTTTGTCTTTTTTTCCGAAGAAAATAATTCTCAGTACAGAGTAGTCTCGTCTTGCTCTTCCTGCTAACTAGTAGGTGCTTTCCTCACAGAAAGAAAGCCAAAAAGACCAAGAAGCCAAAAGGAAATCCAAAAAGCCAAAAAGACCACGTTGCAGCACCGGGCAGAAATAAAGACGAAGACCAGCAGCAGCATGTAATTCTAAATATATAACATGTCATCTGATGGAGACACTATGAAGAAAGCAAAGCTTCGCTTTAAATCTCAAGGGTAAGTTCCTTATCTATTAATGCCTGTTCCAAAAATTGCATCAGCAAGTCGTGGTCCGCACCTTCCCGACCTTCTCCATCTGCTCTAATAACGTAATTCATAAGCATTTCGCGTGCTTCCTCCCGACTTTTCGGGTCCTTGGGCACAAGCAAATTTGCAACCTCGACACCAAGCTTGCCACATTCGCTCTCGTCTTCTTGCAAGGCGGCGATAACACCAAGAGTTTCGTCGTCCTCATCAAAATTATATAGGAACTGTGTATCCGCGTGGACAGACGATCCGGCGGCAGCATCTTGCGCGACGGCGCGTAGTGCTAAGTGGCGAGCGACGTTCCAAGAGGCTCCCGGATCCTTCTTGTGCTTCCTGATCAGATACTTCAACCAAGATCGCAATATCTTGAAACGGCGACCGACGTCATTGGCGCCCACGTTCATATGACGTTTCCACTCTGCGAGCCCCTCTTCTTGTGCTTTCACGTCTTCGACATCGCGCTCATCGGCGAAATCAACATATCTTTCTGCTGTATCATTCGAGCTCACAAGTTTATCCCGATACCTGTAGTTCTTCGCAAATTGGAAGTCAAAATTTCTTACGCACAAAGAGCACCACACAATATGCGTCTGCAAACAAATGCCTGAAAAACGTTTGGGCGTGTCGAAGCAATCCATTCGCAACTCATATCATATTCGAGCAATAGTAAGACACTACGACATCAGTCAACCTAAGATCTTATTCGCACTCCGCTCAGGAAAAGTCATGCTGTTCTACTAATTAATTCCCTCGGAATAGGGCCGCTTCTTCTAGGGAGCAATTGCTTGAGGTACGCAAAACTGGTCGAGTAGTGCAGCTTTCATTGTTGTATAGTATTAGCCTAGACTTATCTTGGAACCCGGCGCACCGGATCAAGGTTTTGAAAGCAACTAATTGTACTTAGAAAAAAAGCTCTATGAAGTAGAAGAGGGTGGTACTGCCTCTCCATATGCAGGCCACGCCTCCAACTCTGCAGATTCTGTCTGTGGTCAGCTAATGCATCCTCTAGCGTCCCCGACGTATCCATAATGTGGGTCAGAAAATTTAACTCCCCATTGGGGAATCGCAGATCTAAATGTTGGTCGAGTACTTCGGTGAAGAACAATCCTTGTCCTGATGATCGTGAAAGAACGCCTCTGGCGGGGTCTTCGTCTGCTCCCGTCGGTGGCTTCTCGGTTCTACTTGTACTTCCATTTAGAGAGAATTCTGCGGTGGATGGAAGACCATTGGGCTCGTCCCCACGACCAAAGTGCTCTGCCCTGAGCTTCGGCACAATCCGGAATATAATCGCCAAGAGATCCAAGTCTCCGAAACCCAAATCTTCTTGCAAAAATTTGACCCACTTCTGCAAGATGAAAAAAAAATCACTTCCTCCGAGTAATTGTTATCAGCCTGGAAGCCAATGGACACGTCAAGGAGCTCGAGTATTACAGCCGGCAAAGACACTCCTAATGGGCCAAGCTCATCCGGACTTTTTCCTATTGCCTCTTCTATCAATATTGCCTCAGGCGAACGATTCTTGTTACTTTCGTGAAAGTAGGTTAAATCGAGCAAGGACTTACGCGGAACTTGTAGGTCAGCCGGCTTATTTTCTTGCGAGAATATTGCTGGTGAAAAGCCGTCGTAATGAGAGTGATCCGAGCTTGAGATAAGCGTTTCTTGAGAAATCCTCCTTCCTGTGAGAAAATTCTTCCAATATGAAAAAACGTTCCGGTACGCTGCAGCACCCTTCGCGACGTCTACAAGAGCGAACTCACGTTTATTAACGATCACTTTCCAGCGATTTAGTATGGAGATCGCCGCGTCAACAACTTCTTCGGCGCGCGACGACAGTTGTTTTTCCATGTTGGTCACACGGGTTTTTCTCTGTTCTTGTACTCCAATGTACGGGCGAGACGCTCTCTTGTCGTCCTCTAACATCGACGTCAGAGGAAATGCGTGTTCCACGATAAGGCGAGCGAACTCAAGAAACGCCTTGGCAGAATCTTCTGACGGGTCGAAACGGGACGTCGCTCGCATACCGGAGCATATCGCACGCACGAACTCCTCTACCATGGGGGTCTCCAACCTATCGTCGCCGTTCGACTCGGCGACGAGCCCCTTAAAAATGGAATTGCGGACCGATAGACCCCACTTTGCTCCCTTTTCATCCAAGCATTTCTTCGCGGTTTTTGAATTGACCGCCTCCTTGGCAGTAGCAAGCAAGGCCGCACTGCCATGAGGCCGCACTGCCTCATCAAGGAATGCGTGAACCTTCTCCTCCAGACCTCCATGAGACAGTAGTGGCAGTAACCCTCCTCGATAACCTTCACAGGCTGCCGCGAAGCTACACTGCCAGACGGAGCAAAAAACGCACCATCGCGCTAAGAAAAAGCCGCGTCGGCTCTTTCTTGGCACAGACGATAGCATTTTTGAACTTGACAGGAACAGGACCATATGCAAATAACTTCTTTCAACGTTCTTGTTAAGACGATAGGTTCTTCTCAAGATGGATTTAAGTTCGCCGATCCTTCTCCCACGACGTATTCGATAAAATTCAACAATAAATATGCGATGTTGTCCAAAAAATCAATTATTATAAGTTGATAGATAAAAAACATAACAAAAAAAAAATCTATATTATTAATCTAAAAAAAAATCTATATTATTAATCTATATTATTAATCTATATTATTAATCTATATTATTAATCTATATTATTAATCTATATTATTAA